>LPNX010164657.1:7067-36642 GCA_001517045.1 Pseudotsuga menziesii
TTAGAATATTTAAAAAAAATATCATTGAGAAGTCAACATAATATTCTACAATTTGTTTTTTTACTGCAAATAGAAATTCACATGGCATAAATGCGTTTCAAGAGTTTCTATCTAGCACATGAGTAAAAAATCAGGTTTTCATCACCAAATTTGGCCAAAAAGTGTTACCCACCTTCATGGAATCACCCAAAGATTAGTAATCGTGAAGGTTGCCACACGTCCAAAGCTCTTTCCATGTTCGGAGGTAATAGGATGGATCCTCCCAAGGGATGATGTGACAAAGATGATCTTGGCTAATACTGAAGGGTAGGGTTATGCTGCTTATAGCCCAGCTTATGTAACCATGGCCTACAAGTTTCCAACACCCCAAAACTATTTGACTAAAGGATGGTTGAAAGACCTTGATCTAGATGTTGTGGAAACCATCAAAAGTATGATGATCCAGGAAAGAATTTTCATACAAGGCTTTCCAAGGAGTATGAAACTGCAAGCCTTCGTACTCCATATAGATTGATAGCGTTGATGTTAAATAGGATAGTCAAAAGAGCCAATGGAAAAAATTTCAAAATAGGTTGGGTACTAGTAATCTTCTTTGTGGCTACTCAAGGCACCATCTTCAACTAGGAAAACATAGTGTCTAACAGTTTGTTGGCCTGCATAAGTGTAGCACTGGGAGGAGTCTCACAGAATAAATCAAAGTTCTATATGAGCTTGATTTTGATTGATTGTATTCTATTCATGCAACCACTCCCAGATCTAAAGTGCCAATGGGATAAGTACAAATCTCTTGTATATGTTGCATATCATTTGTTGTGGGCACACAAGTATTTTAGTCATTACAAGAGTATTTGTGAATATCTCATCATGTCATTGTACAGATTGATTTTCCTTGCTGAGTGTTATTGCATGTCCGAAGAGGATTTGAAGTTTGTGCAACATAATGGACATTATTACTTGACTGAGGAGGGTTTGTATTTGAGGATGTTTGGTAGATCGAGGGCTCCTTCTCTTCTACCAAAGTATGCTACTGATTATATTATTCATAAGGAGGTAGTAAGACAGCTATACACTGATGGAGTTGGTAACTTCCTATTTGAACAAAAGAAGGATTTGTACCCTCGAGTCCCTTTTTATATAGGCAGTTACAAGTTCTTCAAAGTAAAGAGTGCAACAGAATTTGTGAAAGAGCTAGAATATTTTCACTTTGGTGAGATGAATTTCCATAGGAATGACTCTGAAGATAAGGTTGCTAATTATTGTACTATAGAAGGGGTGCATTTTGAGTACACAAAATTTTGGGATAAAGATGAATAAACTTTCTGAAATGCTCGAAATATGACAACTTTGAGAAGGTGATTTAAGCAAAAGATAACTGCAGTGGGTGGAAAGGGAAAGTTTATTGAGAAATAGAAGAAACAAGAAGAGGAGGCTGCCAATAAAATACAAGAGGAGGCACTTAAATTATTCCAAGAAGCAGAACAGCGGTAGGTAGCATAATAAGAAGAAAAAATAAAAGCAATAGAAGAAGCCGAGAAAAGGTCAGAAGAAGAATAAATTATGAAAAGGAATGAAGAAGAAGAAGCTCAGAAAAAGAAGAAAGATAATGAGAAATTAAAGCTAGAGGCAGCTGATAAAGAAAAGAAACATGCAGAGAAAGCAATTGAGGAGCTTCAACAAAAGGAGCAAGAGGAACAAGATTATGCAAACCAGGAGCAAACCTAGTCTTATGATGATTCAGTAGAATCCTCTGTTCCATCCAATAGTACAACAGGAGGAAATCCATTTCCAGCATCAGGGATTGAATTAATCCATTTTATTCCAACAAAAGAAGAAGAGGTGGCCAATCTTAATACCATCTTCTACGACAAAGCTAAGAAGAGAATTGTTAGGAGAACGGAAAAGATAGTGGACATTGGAGGAAAGAAGGGAGTTATGGTGACTGAGAAGACAGTGGTTCATGGAACTGATAAAGATCTGAGACTGATGGAAAAGGAAGGAGTAGCCTCATCCCTAGCTACCGTAGACAATGTTGATAAAATAATGATAGAGTTGGAACAATATAAGAAAAAGATTGCCCAAATGAAAGAAACCCTAAAAAGGAAAGAGATGAAGGTCAAAGTCTGAAGAGAAAGTATAAATACATGCTTAGTACAATTGAGGAGTCCAAGGCAGAATGCCAAGCTTTACAATCTGAGAAGGATGCTTTAGTATTATTAGTGAACATCATTGAAGGAGAGAAGAAAGACCTAGAGAAGCAGATCATGGAAGCAGTGTAGAAAGGGGATACGGAAAACAAAAGAATAGAGGAGCTAGAAGCCCAAACCCTTTTACTTAAAGAAAAATTGCAAGTAGCAAAGGAGAAATAGATGGACATCACTCCGTTTAGAAATTTAGCCTCAATGTTACAAAAGGAGATTAATCAGGTTTTGCTAAGTCTTGCAAAGGAAATGTATAAGGTGAGACAAATGGAGGACAAATTGAAAGAAATAAAGCTCAGCTCAACACAATTTCGGAGAAGGTTATTAGATGTGGTAGAGCTGGTAAAAAATTAGTTAGCATGGGTAGAAACCCATTCAAACTTTCCAGCTGACATGCCTTAGAAATCAGTAGGAGGTCTTAAAATGGAGATAGCCATACTAAATTTTGGTTGTAGAAAAGCGGTCAGTATAACACCACGATTGAAAAAACTATTGAAAAATGCGTGGAGTTTTACAAATGTATACAACTAGTTCACAATCAATGCCTGATTATAACGGACACCCCAGATCAATTTTTCCTGGTCAGGGGAGAACATCTACAGAATTTGCAAGAGAGGCTGCAAAATGGAGAGGAGATCCTAGCAAGACTCGAAGTTTTCAGTGAAAAAGATATCGAGAGCTAGATTATACAAGCATCGGGTCACCAACTTAAGTTAGAAGAAGCTTTGAGTCAGAGTACTCCTCAGATGAAGGAAATCAAATCCCAGTTGTCCAGACATGAGGTAGCAGTTCGCGTATTAGAACCTGTAGAGTACAAAGTCATCAGTGAACATGCACAAGCGTGGGGTGTTTTTATCAAGACACAAAATGGGCCCACTTAGTTGGCTTATTCACAAATTGAAAATTATGTAATGTTTTGCATTTATCCTTTTTTCTGAGTGCATGCACTAGAAGACAATTTTTTGTAAAGGAAGAGTCGAGGGGGCCCAAAAGGCTAGGGGGAAACTCAGAAGACCTAGTAGAAACCATTAATTTCATGGCATTTGCTGATATCTCTTACAAACATTTTGCACAAATATGTGATATGTGTAGAAATTACTCTAGAAGTAGGGGGAAAGTTGGGAGAAATCTTCGGAAACCATATAATAGAAATATAAAAGGAAATACTTCTAATCTGGTGGAGTTACGAGGATAGAGTTAGGAAACCTATGGGAAAACTTAAAAAACTAATATTTTAGGAGTAATGAGTTCTCAACTAGATTCCTTACAAGCTAAGAAACGACAAGAGGAGGAGTGTGAAAAAATGAGCATTTTATGTCCAAGATGCAGGACTAAGCATCCTCAATGGGAATTCCCATTGAATAATATCTCAATATGTCATTTTTGCATGGAGGATCACACAACAAAAAATTGTCCATCATTCCCTAGTTTACAAGCCATATAAAAGAGTGGGGACATTGGTGAAACATCTAGGAAATGATGTTGGCAACCTCGATACCAACCAACATATATGAATTCATCGCCGCAACCCCCACCCTATTATCATCCCTACCAACATCCTCAACAATAGAACACTTCAAGTTGGTAGAATTGGCCACCTCAATATCCTCCCCCTCCTTATTTTTCTCAGCATCAATATTGGCCACAGCGGTGGAAGAGGCAAGAATATACTCAGTCACCACCTGTTCCTACACCTAATCATCCTTATTCTCAGCACCCACCTCATATCCAACAACTTTTTCCTGGGTTTGTGCCTCTAGTTCCCCTTATTGCACAACAATCTCATCATTTAAAAAATGCAAATCCCCCACGACCCACACTATTACCCGCAAAACTGATACCTAACCCAAACAATAAGACAACTCGATCTCTCAACAGCATTGAGTTGAAAACTCTTCCATCTTGTGTTATTTCGACTGCACCTATGCACGAAATCAAATTATGATCTGGAAGAGTTGTGAATGAAAAACCCAAGTCATTAGTCGTCATTCATGAGGAGGATGAAGAAGAAGAAGACCCCAATGAAGTCAGGAATGGTGTTATTTTAAAGGATGTGGAAATCTCAAAAATTCCAGTGCATACCCATCCTTAGCAATAACCAACTCAGGAACAAAAGATCCCTTCATTTCTAGAATGACTAGTGATAGAAAAACCTGTGATTCATCTGAGTATGATATTCTAAATGAGCTAAAAATATATATATGTCAAAATTCCTCTATTATAGGCTATTAAGGATATACCAATTTACAGCAAGGTAATAAAGGAACTTTGTATACATATCCAGGTAAGAAACAGAGATACCCCCCCACAATTCATGTTATAGGAGAGATGTCTAAGTGTATGACTAACCATTCTAGAATTGCAAGATATACAAATCCGGGGAGTCTAGTAGTAGCTGTTATTGTAAATAATATTTCCATAGGAAATACACTTATCAATCTAGGGTATGCTATTAATATGATGACCACCGCAATTTTAGAAACTTTACAGTTGGGACAGTTTCTTCGAACTATCCCTATAATCCTAGAACTAGCAGACCGCACTACTATGAAGCCTACTGGAGTTTTGGATGATATTATTGTATTAGTAGCTTCATGGGAATACCTCGTTGACTTCATGGTTGTAGAATAAAAGGATCCTTCTAAAGGACATCCTATTATTTTGGGAATACCATGGCTAGATATTGATAATGCCTTTATAGGATGTAGGGATGGAGAAATGACCATTTCTAATGGGTTGTCTACACAGAAACTCGCTTTATATCCACCAACACAACTAGTAACTGAAAACCTATGGTTGTTAGACTGTCCTTTTAGGGATGAAAGTTTTGAATACCTTTCCCTTCCTAGTGATTACTCCTGGGAACTTCAGGAGCATACTATTGAGAGTGTGTTAAATCGATTTGCTTCTTCAACAACTTGTATAGAGTTTCCTCAATATTTCGCTCAATTGGATCAAATTTTTGGAGATGAGTTTCAAGAAAATTTGTACCTCTCAACATTTACAGATACATCATGTGTCTTTGCAATTTAAGAGCATACAGGGTCTTAGACCATACCTTGTGAAGTCATCCCTGGAAAGATTTCACACATAAACGCAGGGTTAAGTGAAAACCAACAAGAGCAGTTGCTCAAAGTTCTTAAAAGTCAAGTTGAAGCATTTACATGGGAATAGATTGATATGAAGGGTATACACCCTGACACTTGTATTCACTATATTTAGATAGATGTAAACATACCACCTGTAAGGCGGCCTCAAAGGAGGATGAATCCCACTTTGAAGGACATAGTTAAAGAAGAGTTACAAAAACTTCTCGATGCTAGTTTTATCTATCCAATCTCAGAAAATAAATGGGTATCTCCTCTAGTGGTAGTCCCAAAAAAAGTCACAGGGAAATGACGTATTTGTGTTGACTTCTGAGAGCTGAATAAGGATACTCTTAAAGACTATTTTCCCTTTCCTTTTATTGACCAAGTGCTAGATACCCTGTCCGGTAAACAATACCTTTCTTTTCTCGATGGGTATAGTGGGTACAATCAGATATTGATAGCACCTGAGGATCAATATAAGACTACTTTTACTTGCCCCTTGGAGACATATTCCTATAGACTTTTTCCATTTGACCTGTGTAATGCACCTGCCACCTTTCAACGTGCAGTCTTAGGGATTTTTGTCGATCTTATACATGACTATGTAGAAGTTTACATGGATGATTTTATAGCTTATGGTAATACCTTTTAGGAGGCCCTTGATAATATTGAAAAGGTCTTGGTCTGATTTCAAGAAACAAACCTATCCCTTAGCCACTAAAAATGTAAAATGTTATTAATAGAAAGTATAGTCTTGGGGAATCATGTCTCTTCTCAAGGAATCAAGGTAGACCCTGCCAAAATAGAAGTACTTGTTGATCTTCCCTCTCCAAAAACTCAAAACGAGGTAAGGGGATTTCTTGGCCAGGAAGGCTACTACCGATTTTTTATAGAAAATTTTACTAAAATAGTTGCACCAATGTTTAAGCTGCTTATGAAGGATGAATAATTCCAATGGACTGAATCCTATCAACATGCTTTTGAGGCCTTAAAGGAAAATTTATCAGTGGCACCAATACTCAGGGGTCCTTATTAGTCCCTTCCTTTCCATATATCCACTGATGCTTTTGACATGGCCATAGGAGGGGTCCTAGAGCAAAAAGAAGGCCAAGCATCATATGCCATTTACTTCGTTAGCAAGAATTTTACTCCTACCAAATTAAATTACACCGTTACTGAAAAAGAGTTTTTGGCAGTAGTCTATGCTATCAACAAATTTCGTCATTATATTACACGATATGAATTTTTTGTACACACGGAACACACTGCCATTATATTTTTAATGAACAAACCAATTACCAATAGTAGGGTAAATCGGTCACTTCTTCTATTGCAATAGTTTAACATCATCGTCGTTGATCGACCTGGTTGCGAGAACTTGGTAGCATATTTCCTCTCTCATATTCAACATGATGATGGTTCTAGACCCATTGATGATACTTTTCCTGACGAACATCTATTTTTTGTGTCTGTTCAAACTCCTTGGTTTGCAGACATTGCTATTTATTTATCAACTGGAAAGTTACCAAACCACTTGTCCCCACACGAAAAACTACGAGTTATAATCCAAAGTTCTAACTACTCTCAGGTTGACAATGACCTTTTTTGTACTGGCCCAGATCTTATTATCGGATGATGTGTACAGGAGGATGAGATGGAAGAAATCCTCCATGCATGCCATGATGGACCATGTGGTGGACACTTTTATGACAAATGGACAACATACAAAGTATTACACTATGGATATTAATGGCCAAGAATTTTCAAATATGTTGCCAAGTATGTTAAAGGATGTGCCAGTTGTCAAAGAATGGGTAGGCCTACATTAGTTGAAGAGATGCCCTTACAGCATCAGGTCATTATTGATACTTTTGAGAAATGACCTCTTTATTTTTTAGGGGAAATCTCTCCCATGTCTAGCAAAAACAAGTACATATTAGTTTGCATGGACTACGTCACTAAATGGGTAGAAACCAAAGCTTTGTTTCAAGCCACATAGAAATCTATGGTAGAATTTATATATGAAGAAATATTCACCCAATTTGGTGATCCTAGGGAAATTTTCACTGACTAGGGGTCTCAATTCACCTCCAAATTAATGAAATAATTTACTACAAAGTATGGAATTCGACATTGTAAATCTTCGCCATACCACCCGTAGGCTAATGGTAAGGTAGAATCAACAAACAAAGTATTGGAAACTATACTGACCAAAACCATTCACCTGCATCATAAGGACTGGGCGGATAGACTTCCAGAGTCCCTATGGGCTTATCGAATAACATGGAGGAACACTACTAGACATACACCCTATGAGCTAGTATATGGGAAACAAGTTATTTTACCTATTGAATTCCAAGTAAATACTTTTCCTATGCCTATACAGTTAGGCATGGATTTGGAAGAGGCACAAAAACAACGTATTTTACAAATTAATGATTTAGATGAGATTAGACAAGATGCACTCCAAAGAACAATGTTAATACAAAATCAACGAAAGACATGGCATGATAAATTTATTAAACAGAAGCAGTTCAAAACCAAGGATTGGGCATTACTATTCGATTCAAGGTACAAAAATCTCAAAGGAAAATTAACTGCACATTGGATGGGTCCATATGAGGTGGTTACAGCTTTTGATAATGGGTCAGTTGAAATTAAGACAATTGATGATGCACAGATTTCTTTTGTTGTTAATGGGCATAGGTTAAGACTTTATCATAAACCAATCTCTAGAAAAAAATGTTGCAGGATGTCTCACAACAGGAGGCAATGGAACTAGTAGAAGGGGAAGTTTCTTCTCCCTCTTCTAGTTCTTGATTTGATTCTGAGTTACTTTCATTTGTATATATGTATATATTTATGTTTTTCTTTTTTTTTTATATAATAAATAAGAACCATTCTTGACTAATAATTCATGTTTCTTTCCACAGGAAATATTCTTACAATTAGACCTATCGAGCTTTCTTTGCTAAAAAGGGAAGTATCTTATAAGATCTTAAAATACTATTCCTTTGATTATCTGATAATTGTAGCTAGAGATCAAAATTGCAAAAATAAATTCCTATTATCCTAACACTGGTATTTCATGGTTCTATGTGTTTGTAAAAATTTTAGATATTTTTCAGTGACTCTTTTTCCTTACATAAGATTGATAACTAATTTTATTTTTCTTCAGTTGAAGTCCAGAGGGACTTAGTACATATTAATCTAGTTGTCAAGTTAGTACTTGTGGAAATCCTTCTGAATAGTCACGGGAGAGGACTTTGAGATACTAGCTTTGAGAAACACCATTGTGATCATTTGAGGGAGGAAAGCTTGGCCTGATAGGAGTCTTTTTGCTATTATCTTTTGGCTCCATCCACTACATATTATTATAATCATCCATATGTATTTTTTGATTCACTAGTATCTTTTGCACATCTGACTCTATGAACTAAAATATAAATAAAACAGATAAAAAAAAAAGAGGAAACCAGTTTTCCTTTAAACCCATATACCATCCCAATCCATAATAGGTTTTCAGAGTTGCTCCCCCATACACTCACTCATAGGCAGAAAAGTGTCGAAAATCAATAGGGAGTGGAAGTCTGGGACAAGAGCCTCTCATGCAAAAATGGTTCAAGAGGCTAACCCATCGATAAAAGGTGTTGACCAAGGAATGAAAAGGTGTTTATGCCACCGAGCACCCTTCCGAGGAAGCTTCGTATCCACTGCTACGGACTCTTCGGTTACGGGAAATACAATATAACCAACCCGAGTGATCTTTCCATAAAATCCCTTAGCAAATATCAACGAAATATCATCAGCGTGGCCTTGGAAGAGGTGAAGAAATGGACCCCATCCTTCCTAGAGTAATGGTTCATGACACACGTGAAACTCATGGATCTGAAGCAAGTCTTGGTAGTTTTTGGGTTAGTGACAGGTAGGCATGCTGACAGAGGTAAGTGAGACAAGGGATGCGGTCGGAAAGAAAATGAATACTGGAAGAGAGCAGGTGAAAATGAAATGAGAATATGAAGACATAATCAATCCTAAAATAGGGTTTGGATGGATGGATAAATAACCAAAGGCTAGAATCCGTGGATGATCAAATCATCATTTAAATCTAAATCATAGATGAAAATAAGGAAATATGCGTTTGATGAAATCATAATAGTTATATCAACTCTTCAACCAATGTCCAAAGTTATAAACGTTGGGTAGGTTGAAGAGAGAAAACATTATTCATCATGAAATCATAGAGGATTATTAAAAATCATGATGATCCTTAGTAGGCTCCAAAAACTAAAATGATAACTCCCTGCATACGAATTAATTTGGATTGAATAAGGAAGGAAATTGTATGGCTAGAGAAACAAAGTTATACAAAAAAAAAATTCTTGGAGAATATGTCTATACAAAAATATATGGATTATCCAATTGTTTGTAAATTTGATATGAACAGAGAATGATAAACATATAAAATATTATAGTTCCTCCATAGGTGCATAGATGATACTAATTATTTCTGATATGATTATCAATTAGATTTTTCATTCCATATTCAAAATTTAAAAACTGTATACCGTGGCATATTTAACAATGTTGTTATAGGGTTATATTTTATTTAGATCTTCATTCAACACTTCATTCTTTCATACATTCATTCAATCCTTCCTTTGGTAGGCCTTTGACTTTTAAAAGAATGTGCTTTTCTGCTCTCTGATTTTGCAGAATATTTCTGAACTGTGGATAAGATATTTTTCAAGTCTGCATAAATGAATTTGTTGCTTTTGTGACTGCTCTAGAAATGAGGATAATGTAACTGCAGCGAAAAAACTGGGTGAAGATATGGATGTTTTCAGCTGTGCTTCAAACTCTGTATTGGAAGAGTGGTCCAGTAGTTGGCCATTCAAGCTATTGAGTTATCGGGCACCTGCTTCCTCTTGAAACATTCTAGCTAATGAGCCTCTTCTACATGTTCTCATTTTTATTAATATGGAACGAAAAATTTGGTATTCTCATCCGTTACTTGTGTCTTTCCTATAGAAACAACATTACTTCATAAGATCCTTTAGGACAAAGACCTTGATTGATTCACAAGTGAACAGAAAATGAAAACAATTCTTTGTCAATTTGATTCATAACAAGAAAACCTTATGTCTTTTATCATAAAATTTTAGATAAAAACAAAGTGACCCATATATTAATGATGAGATTACAATAACTAATTTTAACTTTCCCTACTTATTGACATCCTTAAAAACCCGGTCATATCTCACTAGTGCACAACAATCACAGTTCCTAGAGCAATCCAATAGAATTTCACACTTAGGGCCCTGGAGATGGTTAACATATGGCCCCACTTGGCAAGATAAAGATCTTTAATCACATGAAGATTAGACAAGTAGCCTTAAGACAGTCTTGAGACTATTCTCCCATGGCTAAATGATGAAATTTATTTACTTAAGTTCAGCCATATATACTTCTTTTCAATCAGACCCATATCAATTATAACATGAAACAGACCCATATACAGATTTACACAATTTTTTTTAACCAGTTTGTCCTTTTCCATGAAGATTCCCCTCTATCAGTCAGGCCTGTTCAGTACCTCGTCAGTTTTACCTGGTCATACCACAGGATGGTACCTGTTGCTAGCGAGCCTATTTAGTACCACGGCGGGTTAGCCTCTTGAACCATTTTTGCATTAGAGGCTCTTGTCCCAGACCTCCACTCCCTATTGATTTTCGACACTTTATTGCCTATGAGTGAGTGGATGGGGGAGCAGCTCTGAAAACCTATTATGGATTGGGATGGTATATGGGTTTAAAGGACAATTGGTTTCCTCTCTCTTTTATCTCTTTTTTTTTCTCTTTTTTTTTAGTTCATAGAGTCAGATGTGCAAAATATACTGCTGAATCGAAAATACATATGGCTGATTATATTATTATGTGGTGGATGGAGCCAAAATATAATCTCAAAAAGACTCCTATCAGGCCAAGCTTTCCTCCCTCAAATGATCACAACGGTGTTTCTCAAAGGTAATATCTCAAAGTCCTCTCTCATGACTATTTAGAAGGATTGCCCTGAGTACTAACTCAATAACTAGGTTAATATGTAATATTCCCTCTAGAGTTCAAATGAAGAACAAGAAAATTAGTTATCAATCTTATGTAAGGAAAAAGAGTCACTAAAAAATATCTGAAAAGTTTACAAACACACAGAACCATGAAATACCAGTGTTATGATAACAAGAATTTATTTTCACAATTTTGATCTCTGGCTACAATTATCAAATAATCAAAGGAATAGTATTTTAAGATCTTATAAGATACTTCCCTTTTTAGCAAATAAATCTCGATAGGTCTAATTATAAGAATATTTTTTGTGGAAAGAAACATGAGTTATTATTCAAGAATGGTTCTTATTTATTATATAAGAAAACCAGAAATATATACATATACACAAAAGGAAGTAACTCAGAATCAAATCAAGAACTAGAAGAGGGAGAAGAAACTTCCCCTTCTACCAATTCCATTGCCTCCTATTGTGAGACATCCTGCAATTTTTTTTTCTAGAGATTACCTTATGATAAAGTCCTAGCCCATGCCCATTAACAAGGAAAGAAATCTGTGCATCATCAATTGTCTTAATTTCTACTGACCCATTATCAAAAGTTGTAACCACCTCATACGGACCCATCCAACGGGTAGTTAATTTTCCTTTGAAATATGTGTACCTTGAATCGAATAGTAATGCCCAATCCCTGGTTTTGAACTGCTTATGTTTAATAAATTTATCATGTCATTTCTTTCGTTGATTTTGTATTAACATTGTTCTTTGGAGTGCATCTTGTCTAATCTCATCTAACTCATCAATTTGTAAAATATGATGTTTCTGTGCCTCTTCCAAATCCATGCCTAACTATATAGCCATATGAAAAGTATTTACTTGGAATTTGATAGGTAAAAGAACTTGTTTCCCATATACTATCTCATAGGGTGTATGTCCACTAGTGTTCCTCCACATTATTTGATAAGCCCATAGGGCCTACGGGAATCTATTCACCCATTCCTTATGATGTACATGAATGGATTTGGTCAAGATAGCTTCCAATACTTTGTTTGTCGATTCTACCTTACCATTAGCCTGTGGGTGATATGGCGAAGTTTTAGAATGTCGAATTCCATACTTTGCAGTAAGTTCTTTCATTAATTTGGAGGTGAATTGAGACCCCTAGTCAGTGACAATTTCCCTAGGCACACCAAACCAGGTGAATATTTCTTCATATATAAATTCTACCACATATTTCTATGTGGCCCGAAACAAAGCTTTGGCTTCTACCTATTTAGTGACATAGTCCGTAAAAAATCAAGATCCCATTTCTCAAAAGGCTCAATCATGACTTGAGGTTGTAAAGGAATCTCATCAGCTAACGTAGGCATACCCGTTATTTGACAATTATCACATCCTCTAACATACTTGGCATCATATTTGAAAATTCTTGGCAGAGTGGAATACTTTGTATGTTGTTCGTTTGTGAGAAAAGTGTCCACCACATGGCCCATCATGGCATGCATGGAGGATTTATGCCATCTCATCCTCACGTACACATAGTCTGATAATAATATATGGGTTGGTACGAAAAAATTCATTGTCAACCCAAGAGTAGTTAGAAATTTGGATTATAACTCGACATTTTTTGTGTGGGGAAAAGTGGTTTGGTAACTTCCTAGTTGCTAAATAATTAGTGATGTATGAAAACCAAGGAGTTTGAAAAGACACAACAAATAGATGTTTGTCAGGAAAAGTATCATCAACGTGTCTAGCACCGTCATCATGTTGAATACGAGAGAGGAAATCCGGTACCAAGTTCTCTCGACCAGGTCGATCAACTACGGTGATGTTAAAGTCTTGCAATAGAAGAAGCCATTGGGTTACCCTACCATTGTTAGTTGGTTTGTTCATTAAGAATCTAATGGCAAAGTGGTCTGTGTGTACAAAAACTTTATATCCTGTAATATAATGACAAAATTTGTTGATAGCATATACTACCTACAAAAAATCTTTTTCAGTAACGGTGTAATTAAATTCGACAGGAGTCAAATTATTTCTAACGAAGTAAATGGCATATGATGCTTGGCATTCTTTTTTACCTAGGAGCCCTGCTATGGCCATGTCAGAAGCTTTAGTGGGTATATGGAAAGGAACGGACCAATCATGACACCTAAGTATCGTTGCCACTGATAACTTTGCATTTAAGGCCTCAAAATCATGTTGACAAGATTGAGTCCATCGGAATTATACATCCTTCATAAGTAGCTTAAACATTGGTGTAGTTATTTTAGTAAAATTTTCAATAAAACATCGGTAGTAGCCTGCATGGCCAAGAAATCTCCTTACCTCCTTTTGAGTTTTTGGAGAGGGAAGGTTAACAATTACTTTTATTTTGGCAAGGTCTACCTTGATTCCTTGAGAAGAGACATAATGTCCCAAGACTATACCCTATGTTAATAACATTTTACATTTTTCGTGTCTAAGGGCTAGGTTTGTTTCTTGACATCAGACTAGGACCTTTTCAAGATTATCAAGGGCCTCTTGAAAGGTATTACCATAAGCTGTAAAATCATTTGTGTACACTTCTACGTAGTCATGTATAATATCAAAAAAATCCCTAAGACTGCATGCTAAAAGGTGGAAGGTGCATTATGCAGGCCAAATGGAAAAACTCTATAGGAATATGTCCCCCAGAGGGAAGTAAAATTAGTCTTATCTTGATCCTCAGGTCTTATCAATATTTGATTGTACCCACTATACCCATCGAGAAAATAAAAGTATTGTTTATCGGACAGGGTATCTAGCACTTGGTCAATAAAAGGAAAGGGAAAATAGTCTTTAAGAGTAGCCTTATTCGGCTCTTGGAAGTCAACACAAATATGCCATTTCCCTGTGAATTTCTTTGGGACTACCACTAGAGGAGAAACCCATTTACTGTCTAAGTTTGGGTAGATAAAATCAACATTTAGAATTTTTTGTAACTCTTCTTTAACTATGTCCTTCAAAGTGGGATTCAGCCTCCTCTAAGTTTGCCTTACAGGTGGTATGTTCGCATATATGTAAATATGGTGAATACAAGTGTCAGGGTGTATACCCTTCATATCAATGTATTCCCATGCAAATTCTCCAGCTTTACTTTTAATAACTTTGAGCAACTGCTCTTATTGGTTTTCACTTAACCTTATGTTTATGTGTAAAAGTTTTCCAGGGATGACTTCACAAGGTATGGTATAAGACCCTTTATTCTCTTCAATTGCAAAGACCTGATGTATCCATAAATGTTGATAGGTCCAAATTTTCTTGAAACTCATCTCCAAAAATTTGATCGAATTGAGCAAAATACTGAGGAAAATCTATACAAGTTGTTGAAGAAACAAATTGATTTAACACACTCTCAGTAGTCTACTCTTGAAGGGCCCATGATTAATCACTAGGAAGGGAAATATCTTCAAAAATTTCATCCCAAAAAGAAAAGTATAACCACACATTTTTTCAATTACTAGTTGTGCTAGTGGGTATAAAGTGAGTTTCTGTGTAGACAACCCATTAGAAATGGTCATTTCTCCATCCCTACATCCTATAAAGGCATTAACATTAGCTAGCCATGGTATTCCCAATATAATAGGGTATCCTTTAGAGGGATCGTTTGATACTACACTACAACCATGAATTCAATGGGGTGTTCCCATGAAGCTAGTGATACAATAATATCATCCAAAACTCCAATAGGCTTCATAGTAGTGCGGTCTGCTAGTTCTAGGATTGTAGGGTTAGGTCAAAGAAACTGTCCCAACTGTAAAGTTTCTAAAATTGTGGTGGTAATCATATTAATAAAATACCCTAGATCGATAAGTGTATTTCTTATGGGAATATTATTTACAATAACAGTTACTATTGGACTCCCTGGATTTGTATATTTTGCAATTCTAGACTGGTATGGCATAGACTCAAACATCTCTCCTATAACATGAATTGTGGGGGGATCCTTTTGTATCTTACCTGTCCGTTTGATACAAATTTCCCTTATTACCTTGCTGTAAATTGGTATATCCTTAATAGCCTGTAATAGAGGAATTTTGACATAGATATTTTTTAGTTCATTTAGAATATCATACTCGGTATGAGTCAAAGGTTTTTCTATCGCTAGTCGTTCTGGAAATGGAGGGATTTTTCGTTCCTGAGTTGGTTCTTGCTAAGGATGGGTATGGAATGGAGTTTTTGAGATGTCCACATCCTTTAAAATAGTGTCATTCACGACTTCATTGGGGTATTATTCTTCCTCCTCCTCCTCATGAATGACGATTGATGACTTGAGCTTGTCATTCACAACTCTTCTAGATCGTAATTGGATTTCGTGCACAGGTGCAGTCGAAATAAAATAAGATGGAAGAGTTTGCAACTCAATGTTGTTCAGAGCTTGAGTTGTCTTATTTTTTGGTTTATGTGTAGGTTGTGCGGATAATAGTGTGGGTCATGGGGATTTGCATTTTGGAAAAGATGAGGTGGTTGTGCAATAAGGGGGACTAGAGGCACAAACCGAGGAAAATTTTGTTGGATATTGGGTGGGTGCTGAGAATAAGGATGATTAGGTGCAGGAAAATGTGGTGACTGAGTATATTCTTGTCCCCTCCACCCCTATGGAAAATATTTATGCTGAGAAATATGAGGAGGGGGAGAATAGTAGGGTGGCCAGTTCTGCCAACTTGAAGTGTTCCATTTTTTAGGATGTTGGTAGGGATGATAATAGGGTGGGGGTTTCGGTGATGAATTTTGATATGTTGGTTGGTCTCTAGGTTTCCAAGGTCTCCTAGATGTTTCACCAACATCCTCACTCTTTTATATGGCTTGTAAACCAGGGAATGATGGACAATTTTCTATTGTATGATACTCCGTGCAAATGTGACATATTGAGATATTATTCAATTGGAATTCCCGTTGAGGATGCTTAGTCCTGCATCTTGGACAGAAAATCCCATTGCTACATACTCCTCCTATTTCCTTTTCTTAGCTTGTAAGGAATCTAGTTGAGAAACCATTGCTCCTAAAATATCAGTTTTGAAGTTTTCTAATAGGTTTCCTAACTCTATCCTCGTAACTCCACCAAAAATAGAAGTATTTCCTTTTAGATTTCTATTATAGGGTTACCGAAGATTTCTCCCAACTTTTCGCGTACTTATAGATTTATTTCTACACATCTCATAGATTTGTGCAAAATTTTTGTGAGAGATATCGCCAGATGCCATGAGATTAAGGGTTTCTACCAGGTCTTCTAAGATCCCTTTAAGGAAGAGTTTATGTATTTCATCCTCTCGAAGCTCATTATATTTAGACTTATGTAACACATAATTAAACCTTTCAAGATAATACTCTAATATCTCGTCTTCAAGTTGTTGTATCTTGCAAATGTCGTTTCGAGAGTTTCTAGGTTTGCAATACTCTTGATATTTCTGTAGGAATGTGGTTTTCATATCTTCCCTAATCCCATGAACCATCTTAAAGCATAATATTTTAGTGTGGCAAGGAAAAGTTTCATTTTTTGAGCATCTTGTAGATAGTTATAGCTTCTACAAAGAATGTCAAACTTGAACAGACATGATTGCGAATTGAATTCGTTTTTGCAATGTTATTTCCAGGTACCTACATAGCTTCTTTTGGAATTGATTGTTTTTAACATACAGAAAGATGAATTCTTCAGCTATCGTAACTCAAATCCTTGCACCCTTCAACTACATTGATTGGAGGGAATATATACAAGTATCCTTGTGCAATATTGGTCTATTTAGGATGAAAATGTGCAGAGAAACTGAGCCCTAGCAGTATGTTGAGAAGAAAAAATATTTGAATCAGCTTGATGAGGCGTTCGACTTCATGTGCACTCATATCTCCTGGGATATTTTGTTGCACCTTGAGGGACTTATGAATCCAAAGGAAGATTGGGAAAATATTGAATCTTTGTTTGGAAAACAACATGAGCTTTAAGGGAATATATTGGAGAATGAGCTCATTGCTTTACAACCCATCAGTTTCGAATCTATTCTATAATTCTTTAAAAAATACAAGTCACTAGTACTGCAATGCAAACAATGTGGATTATAGAGGAAAGATTAGCATCTTTTGTTGTTAGTGCTGAGAAATATTGGCTCATAGTACTTAGTCTTTGTCTCTACATTCCATTCCAGAAGAGATTCCATCCCTAATTGGAAGATGTCTTCTCTAGATTCCGTCATTGAGTCCTTAATACAAGAGCAAGATAAATTATTTCAAATGGGAGAGCTTCAAACCTCCAAGAACCTAGCACTCTTAGTGACATACACCAATAATGAGCAAGAAAGAGGGAAGCACAAAGGGAAGGAGAATCGACAATCTTCCAATGGAGCCTTAGGTTCCAAGAAAAAGAAGAAATTTGAGAAGACTAAGTATCCATACTGTATGAGAGGCTTTCTTCCAGAGAGCCAGTGCATGAAGAAAACCATCGACTAGTTGACAAAACTCATTGAATAGAACAATATTTCCCTTCCACAAGGTGTAGAGTTGTTTGAAGTTGGAGAGAATACTGAAGAATATGAGAGTTTCCATTCTTTGAAAGTAGGCTTCACTCAGTCGAAGTCTTATTTGATAGATTCTAGAGCATCCAACCACAAGGTTTCCTCCATGGAATCCTTCACTACTCTCAATATCTCAGGAGATCCTAGCATTCATATGAGGGATAATTCATAGATCCCAATAGTAGGTAGAGGTTCTATTTAAAATCTAGGATGGAAAGTTCAAAAATGTACTCTATGTTCCATCTCTTCCACAAAATTGGTTATCTATTTATCAGATGACACATACTGGCTCGCCAAAGCAAGTTGTATTTGGTCTTGCCTCAGTGGATATCTCAGATATATTAACTAGGAAGATTATAGCAAAGGATTTTGAACCATGCCTCCAAGGAATATGAATTCTCGCACTTTCTTCCATACTCATCTCCAGCACATTCTCAGTAGCCCTTCAAAAGGGAAGGTAAAAACTCTATTTCATCACCATTTGCAGATAATGATATGTTTTCTAAAATTTTCGTTTCAGAAGATGAGGAAAAATATCAACATGATCTTGATCTTGATATTATACTTTAAGATGATATAGATCCGGATCCAGCTCCTATTCCGAATCAAAATCCTAAATAGGCCCAAAATACCATTGAAGCGGTTGGGAATGGTACTAGGAATCCATATGATAGAAGAAGAACAAGGTTCCAGTATCAGAATGAAATTGTTGCACTCTCTCACACATCTTCACTACCTACAGAGTGGTGCAACAAACTTCCATAGAGATGCAAGTTGATGATAGCGAACGATCCATAATTTGGCCCACTCAAGAACAAAGTGGATCATTCCATTCCTCCTCCAAAAAGAAGAAAAAAAATCAACATTCAGCAGACCAGAAGAAGATGGAAAGGTTCACATCCACAATCCTAGGATCTTGATGCATATAAGAACCATGATTTTGCATGGCTGGTCCACAGAGATGCAAATTACAGCAAAAGTTTACAATTTTTTACCCAAAGAGGAAAATTTCCTCTTAAGTTTAGCTTGTTTTCCTTATTCACTACTTATTTTTGCGGGGCAGGGCGGGGGGAGGGATCCCATGAGGTTTTCCCTATTTCCCTTAGTTTGTTAAGCAAATTTTATTTCATTAGATTGTATGGGTGATGCTTGGCCTAATTTCCAAGGCCCAAAGTTGTCCAAGTTAGGATAAAGGGGGGGTGTTAGGATTAAATAATCCTCCCTTGTCCATATATAGTCTAATTGACCATCTTTCTTAACTTAGGAGTCGTTTTTTAGATTTTGGTGCCACCATGATATTGGTGCCATTAGTGCCACCAGTGCTATTTGGTGCCACAACTTCGAATCCCTACATTCTAAGAGCCACTCTGAGTGTCACCGCAGGCAGACTCCATCCGATGGTTGTGGTAGGTAGGTAGTTATGCCAAGTCAACCTCCAGTTACAATAATTTATATCACTCTCAGCTAGTCTAGCACCAATTTTGCATTGTTGCATGGGGAAGTGGCGCCTTTTTCCACCTACCTCAACAATTTAACTGGTTTAACTGATTGTAGACTGATTTAGACATCAGGAGCTAGACTAGTGGCACCCATGCAGTGATTTAGACACACTGAGTTAGTGAGTCGGTTAGGTTTAGTTGGTAGATTTGAATCTTATCCATGGCATTCAAATCCTACTTATTGTAACACCATTGTATTAATGTTGGAATGAATGAAGATTAATGTTGTAATTAACTAATCAATTCTTGTCATATTTGTTTAAAATTTGTCTTATTCAATGTACATTGTTCTTGATATTCCACTACAAAATTCTACTTCACAATTGTTCTCATTTGCTTGTAGATCAATGGTTCAATAATTTAACAAGATGTGCATGAATATTATTTTGGGCCAGATAATAATTTATGTGGCTCATATCCACTTCCTTGTCCCATTAATGAACTTGCAACAATAATTTCCTTGTCCACACTCATAGGAGTTGCACTTCCTTGGAATTTTCGAACAGTGATTGTTCCCAACCTTAGGATGACCAAATGAGGATATTTTCAATATTTTCAACCACATGGAAACTTAGCTTATTTTATGAATCAACTAATGTTTACTATCTCCTTTATGCATTTTCCCACTTGTCCAATATATTTTAATTTAACATTATTCCTAACTTTAGATCTTAGGATTAGCAAATAATAAACCTCAAATCACCACCTAGACGAATAAACACAAGCAAGTCTAGGTGAATTAGGATATTGTGGTCCATGGCCAAATTTGGGAGCATTACATAGTTGTTCTACAAATTTCGCTTCCTCAATGATTGGGAATAAAAATGGATTTTTCACGTTATTGAAGAAATATATGCCAAATTTGGTATGTTTTAATTGCATTGCTCATCGAGAGGCACTGAAATAAAATATTATTGGGTACAACATTCAATTGAAGGAAACAGTGAACTTGTGGCACTACAAGAAGTGATGGATATTGAAACTCTCCATTGTCTTCAAAGTCACAGAGTTAGATGCTTGCTAGGTTAAGGTTATCTAAAAAAGAAAAGAATGACTCGAGGTATGATAAAGCTATAATATTTTATGTACAATATTTTTCCTTACATATGCTTGTTGATGTAATGTGTGAGTTAAACAATTTCAAAAAAAAAATCGAGGAGGAGAACATTGATGTAAATTCTATTTAGACAACTATTAATGTCATTTCCAACACTTTGAGGAGATTATTCTTTAGACATGATACATTTCTGAATGGTTATTCCTACTTACCAATTTCTTAGAGGCATCTAAATTGGGTTATCAAGAAATCAAAGACAAAGAGGGAACTATTCATAAACATGATTTGATTTACAAGGTAGTGCCATATATTCACTCTAGTCATGCCAATTCACAAAAACCTCACATTGATGGTTCATTGGAGAGTTGTAAGAAACTCGCGATGGAATATGTTCCAAATATTATAGATTGCTTGAACTCAATATTTCTGAATCTTTCTACTTCCAATGTTTTGAAGTTATTTAGTCCTTTCTATTATTCACATGATTCTATTACTCATGAGAAAACCTTAGTTTGTTTTCTTCATATACTTCTTCAACATTTACCGCATACTTCATGTGATGACATTGTAGTTGCACCTTCATTTCATATTGCGGCGTGTAAAAGAGAAGTGCATGAATTTATTGATGTAAGTTTCATTCAGGTTGTGAATGGTTCTCTATGAAATATACATGGGAAGTCTTTTGTTTGTCAAATACTTCACAAACAACCTTTCCAAATATGTTAAAGTTATGGCAAGCCATACTTACAATCAATGGTTGTAAGCATCCTTACATGTGAAGGTGGATTTTCTAAGCATCCTTCCATCCTTTTCCATTTTTCGTGTCTAAGGGCTATGTTTGTTTCTTGACATCGGACCAGGACCTTTCAAATATTATCAAGGGCCTCCTGAAAGGTATTACCATAAGTTGTAAAATCATTCATGTACACTTCTACACAGTCATGTATAAGATCAGAAAAATCCCCAAGACTGCACACTGAAAGGTGGCAGGTGCATTACGCAGGCCAAATGGAAAAAATATATAGGCATATTTCCCCCAGAGGGAAGTAAAATTAGTCTTATCCTGATCCTCAGGTCCTATCAATATCTGATTGACCCACTATACCCATCGAGAAAAGAAAAGTATTGTTTATCGGACAGGGTATCTAGCACTTGGTCAATAAAAGGAAAGGGAAAATAGTCTTCAAGAGTAGCATTATTAGGCTCTCAAAAGTCAACAAAAATACGTCATTTCCCTATGAATTTCTTTGGGACTACCACTAGAGGAGATACCCATTTACTGTCTGAGTTTGGGTAGATAAAACCATCATTGGGAAGTTTTTGTAACTCTCTTTAACTATATCCGTCAAAGATGGATTCATCCTCCTCTGAGGCTGCCTTACAGGTGGTATGTTTGCATCTATGTAAATATGGTGAATACAGGTGTCAAGGTGTATACCTTTCATATCAGTGTATTCCCATGCAAATGCTCTAGCTTGACTTTTAATAAATTTGAGAAACTACTCTTATTGGTTTTCACTTAACCCTGCGTTTATGTGTAAAAGTTTTCCAGGGATGACTTCACAAGGTATGGTATAAGACCCTTTAATCTCTTCAATTGCAAAGACATATGATGTATCCATAAATGTTGATAGGTCCAAATTTTCTTGAAACTCATCTCCAAAAAATTGATCGAATTGAGCAAAATACTGAGGAAAATCTATACAATTTGTTGAAGAAACAAATTGATTTAACACACTCTCAGTAGTCTGCTCCTGAAGTGCCCAGGAGTAATCACTAGGAAGGGAAAGGTATTAAAAAATTTCATCCCCAAAAGGACAGTCTAACCACCACATTTTTTCAGTTACTGGTTGTGCTGGTGGGTATAAAGCAATTTTATGTGTAGACAACCCATTAGAAATGGTCATTTCTTCATCCCTACATCCTATAAAGGCATTAGCATTAGCTATCCATGGAACCTAGCACTCTTAGTGACATAATCCAATAATGCACAAGAATGAGGGAAGGACAAAGGGAAGGAGAATCGACAATCTTCCAATGGAGCCTTAGGTTCCAAGAAAAAGAAGAAATTTGAGAAGACTAAGTGTCCATACTGTATGAGAGACTTTCTTCTAGAGAGCCAGTGCATGAAGAAGACCATCAACTAGTTGACAACACTCATTGAATAGAACAATATTTCCCTTCCACAAGGTGCAGATTTCTTTGAAGTTGGAGAGAATACTGAAGAATATGAGAGGTTCCATTCTTTGAAAGCAGGCTTCAATCAGTCGAAGTCATATTTGATAGATTCTAGAGCATCCAACTACAAGGTTTCCTCCATGGAATCCTTCACCACTCTCAATATCTCAGGAGGGCCTAAAATTCATATGAGGGATAATTCATAGATCCCAACAGTAGGTAGAGGTTCTATTAAAATATAGGATGGCAAGTTCAAGAATTTACTCTATGTTCCATCTCTTGCACAAAATTGGTTATTTGTTTATCAGATGACACATACTGGCTCGCCAAAGCAAGTTGTATTTGGTCTTGACTCAGTGGATATCTTAGATATATTAACTAGGAATATTATAGGGAAGTTTTTTGAACCATGCCTCCAAGGCATATGAATTCTCGCACTTTCTGCCATACTTATCTCCAACACATTTTCAGTAGCCCTTCGAAAGGGAAGGTAAAAACTCTATTTCATCACCATTTGCAGATAATGATATGTTGTCTAAAATTTCAGTTTCAGAAGATGAGGAAAAATATCAACATGATCTTAATATTGATATTATAATTTAAGATGATATAGATCCAGATCCAGCTCCTATTCCGAATCAGAAGCCTAAATAGGCCCAAAATACCATTGAAGCAGTTGGGAATGGTACTGGGAATCCAGATGATAGAAGAAGAAGAAGGTTCCAGTATCGGAATGAAATTGTTGCACTCTCTCACACATCTTCACTACCTATAGAGTGGTGCAACAAACTTCCATAGAGATGCAAGTTGATGATAGCGAATGATCCATAATTTGGCTCACTCAAGAACAAAGTTGATCGTTCTATTCCTCCTCCAAAAAGAAGAGAAAAAATCAGTATTCAGCAGACTAGAAGAAGATGGAAAGGTTCAGATGCACAATCTGAGGTTCTTGATGCATAGAAGAACCATGATTTTGCATGGCTGCTCCACAGAGATGCAAATTATTGCAGCAAAAGTTTACAAGTTTTTACCCAAAGAGGAAAATGTCCTCTTAAGTATAGCTTGTTTTCCTGATTCACTACTTATTTGGGGGTGGGGGGGGGCAGTTCCCATGAGGTTTTACCCATTTCCCTTAGTTTGTTAAGCAAATTTTATTTCATTAGATTGTATGGGTGACTTTTGGCCTAATTTCCAAGGCCCAAAGTTGTCCAAGTTAGGATAAAGAGGGGGGGTTAGGATTAAATAATTCTCCCTTGTCCATATATAGTCTAATTGACTATCTTTCCTAACTTAGGAGTCATTTTTTAGATTTTGGTGCCACCATGATATTGGTGCCATTGGTGCCATCGGTGCCATTTAGTGCCACCAATTCGAATCCCTACATTCTAAGAGCCACTATGAGTGTCACCGACAGCCTCCATGAGTTGGTTGTGGTAGCTAGGCAGTTATGATGAGTCAAACTCCAGTTACACGAAGTTAGATCACTCTTAGTTAGTCTAGCACTAGTTTTGCATAGTTGCATGGGGAAGTGGCACCTTTTTCCACCTACCTCAATAGTTTAACTGGTTTAACTGATTGTAGACTGATTTAGACATCAGGAGTTAGACTAGTGGCACCCATGCAGTGATTTAGACACACTGAGTTAGTGAGTCAATCAGGTTTAGTTGGTAGATTTGAATCTTATCCATGGCATTCAAATCCTACTTATTGTAACACCATTGTATTAATGTTGGAATGAATGAAGATTAATTTTGTAATTAACTGATCACTTCTTGCCATATTTGTTTAAAATTTGTCTTATTCAATGTACATTGTTCTTGATATTCCACTGCACCATTCTACTTCTCAATTGTTCTCATTTGCTTGTAGATCAATGGTTCAATAATTTAACAAGATGTGCATGAATATTATTTTGGGCCAGATAATAATTTATGTGGCTCATCTCCACTTCCTTGTCCCATTAATGAACTTGCAACAATAATTTTCTTGTCCACACTCATAGGAGTTGCACTTCCTTGGAATTTTCCAACAATGATTGTTCCCAACCTTAGGATGACCAAATGAGGATATTTTCAATATTTTCAACCACATGGAGACTTAGCTTATTTTATGAATCAACTAAAGTTCATTATCTCCTTTATGCATTTTCCCACGTGTCCAATATATTTTAATTTAACATTATTCCTAACTTTGGACCTTAGGATTAGCAAATAATAAACCTCAAATCACCACCTAGATGAATAAACACAAGCAAGTCTAGGTGAATTAGGAAATTGTAGTCCATGTGACTTGTCATTTTCCCATTGAATTCATTCGAATAAGTTGTGCATGCACAGTTGTCAGGATCCGATTTGTCCTCCTTTGCACCTTTGGAAATCTTTGCCTCGTCCAGATCACCCACGTCGCCATTTCCAAGTAGGTTTACCGATTATTTTGTCTTTTGGTTGGTGTTTGTTACTGTTTGAACCATTTTGAGGTTAGGGTTTTTTCTTTCTTACAGTTTTTTCTTGTGAACATTTCACTCCATTAAGGGCCTGGCCCGTTGCTTGAGATTTCATTTGGTGGGAAGGTTGAGTATGTCTGCTGTTAAGCGTTATGAGTACGCCAGCGTCTCTTGCGCGAGGTTTTAGGGGATGGTGCAGACAAGCATTTCGCTGTCTGCACCACCCTTTTCCTTATCATTTTATGTTCAGCCTGAGGTTAGGAAGTCGTTTTCCCTATATCCATAGTTTCCCGTGGGATTCAGGAGGGCATTGAGTCGACTATGGTTGTTTGAAAGAGGAGTTTGCGCATTGGTTTAATAAGTACGGTGAAACTAAGTAATTTTTACTTTGGGATTTTTTGTTCATTTTCAGCGATGGAATAGGGTTGATACAAATCAAAATACCTGTATGAGATGAAGAAGAATTTCTAGACTAGGGTTTTGAGACAAGTGAAGTTTGGGTAGGTTTAGGAGGCAGCATTTTGTAGGGTTTTTCTCATTAAATCTGTCATTCATAAAGACTGTATTTTTTGGCATAAATCTACCAACATGCATGTCGAAGAGGTAAATAAGTCTTATGTTTTCTTGTTTATTTCTATATCAACTACTAGAGTTAGTTAGACTAAAACATGCGGCATGATTGTTACAGGTTGACTTACATTACAGGAATATGCCAAATAGATAGAAGAAGAAATCCCAGGTGGCTGAAGAGGAACCTAAAGTAGAAGTGATAACCAAGGTAGAATTCATTTATGAAGACACGAAAGCAACTACTGGAGTAGAACTGGAATACAAATGGGGAGATATTTTCAGAATGATTTTCAACTAGAATGTCCCTGATGCTGGGTTTGAAGACATGTACATATACAAGAATATTGAGAGGTCATCCCTGATGAAAGTGGATACTAGGTCTGAGATTTTTCCATGCTCTGAAGTAATAGGTTGGATCCTACCCAGGGCAGATGTGATGAGGATGATTCTAGCAAATATTGAGAAACAAGGCTATGCTCCATACATCCCTGCTTATGTGTCCATGGCATATCATCTACCATCAGCACAAACTTATCTAACTAAAGGTTTGCTAAAGGAGTTAGGTCTGGACTTGGTAGAAATGGTGAAGAAAATTATGATCCCGAGGAAAAACTTTAGGACCAGACCTTTTGGGGAATATGAGACATCAACTCTCCATGCCCCATATAGATTCATTGTTTTAATGCTGAACAAAATATTCAGGAGAGATACTGGAAAAAGTTTCAAGTTTGTATGGATACTTGTTATTTATCATGTTGCTACATAGGGAACAATTTTTAACTGGGCAAGCATAGTGTCAAATAGCCTGTCAACTTGCATCAGCGCAACATTGGGAGGAGTATCCCAAAAGAAATCTGAATTCTATATGAGTTCCATCCTAATTGATTGCATATTGTGCACTCGGCCTTTCCCTTCCTTAAAATGCAATTGGGAGAAGGACAGAACCCCAATATACATAGACTATAAATTGTTTTGGGCTCATAAGTATTACAATTACTACAGGGAGATTTGTGAGCATTTCATCATGCCCCTATATACTCTGATTTTCTTGACAGAATGAAATTGCATGTCAGAGGAATCATTCAAAGTCATATAAGAATTCGGGAGTTATTATCTAACAGAGGGTGGTTTTTATGTGCGGATGTATGGTGGTTCGAGAGCTCCTTCTCTGCTCCCAAAATATGTTACTGATTATGTACTCCACAAGGAAGTTGTTAGACAATTATACGTCGATGGAGTAGGGAATTTTTTGGTTGAACATAAAAAGGCAGTGTACCCTGCAGTACCTTTCTTCATTGGAAGTTATAAGTTTTCAAGGGTAAAGAATGCAACAGAGTTTGTTTAAGAATTAGAATATTTTCACTTTGGAGAAATGAACTTTCACAAAAATGACTCCGAAAATAAGGTAGCTGATTATTGTAAAGAAGCAGGAGTTCATTTCGAGTACACTGATTTCTGGGATAAAGATGAGGAAACCTTCCACATTGCAAAGAACATGACAGCCCTGAGGAAAAGGTTCAAAAAAAATATAGTAACTGTGGGTGGAAAGGGAAAGGCTGCAGAAAAAGCTAAGAAGCTAGAGGAGGAATAGGCCAAGAAAAGAGAAGAAGATGCTAGCAGATTGATACAAGAAGCAGAGAATTGGTTGAATATTGAAGAAGAAGAAAAGAAATGAGCCTCTGAAGAAGCAGCTAAAAAGGAGGAAGAAGAAAAGAAAATAAAAGAGGAATTTGAGATAAAGAAGAAACAGGAAGAAAGTGAGGGATTTAGGTTAACAGAACCCCAAAAGAAAAAGTAGCCCACAGAGCAATCTGATGCACAAGAAGGACAAGGATAGTCATTTCTTGATCCATTGGAGCCTGTTGTTCCTTCTGGTAGTTTGTTAGGAGAAGGTTCAACTTCTGAATTTGACTTGATTCCTTTCATGCCTATTGAAGGGGAGGAAATACCAGATTTTAATACTATATTCTATGACAAAGAAAAGAACATAATTGTTAAGAGAACCAAGAAAAAGGTAGATACTGGAGGGAAACTAGGGAGGATGGTGACAAACAAGACATTAGTACATGGTACTTATAAGGATACATCGTTAATGGCAAGGGTTGGGGTAGCTTTAACCCCAGTGAATGAAGACAACGTGGACAGGATAATGACTTATCTGGATCAGCCACAGAATAAAGTAGCTCAGCTGAAGGAAACCTTGAAGAAAGAAAGGAATGAAAGTCAGAATCTAAAAAGAAAATATGAAGACATGATAGTTAAGTCAAGGTTTCAAGGACAGAATGCCAGAATATGCAAGTAGAAATGGATGCTTTAGCAATATCTGCAAAAAATACAGAGAAGAATTCTCAAGCTACCTTGGTAAAGTTACAAAAGCTACAGCTGGAGTATTAGAGTTTAAAGGCTAAGAATGATAATATTTAGCTATCATTTGGAAAATTGAATGAGGAAAAGAGTAGGTTGGAAAGTAGAGTTACCAAGCTAGGAACAGAGAAAGCTACTGCGGAATAAAAGGAGAAGCAATATCAGACACATATATCAGCTTTTGAAGAGCAGAAGAATTCATTGACAGCATCACTAAAGAGTGCCATGGAGCAGAAAGCTGACGTACGACCCCTAAAGAAGCATGCTCTAATGCTGAGGAAAAAGATCCATCATCTACAACTACAGATAGAAGAGGAAAGATATAAAGTCCAGTAGATAGACACTAGGCTGGAAGAAATTGTAAGTACCACTTCATATTTTCTGGATAGGACTCAAGATATATTGGAAATTCTAAAGGGGAGAATGGTTTGGGTAGAAACAAATAAAGAATCTCCCGTAGGCCCATCCGTCAAAGATCAACAAACATTGAAGAAAGAATATGAGTTAATTGAATTCGTCAGTAATACTGTAGAGGAGTTTAAAAGGACAGTGAAGAAGACAAAGACTACTTGTGCTAAATTTTGCAGGAGAGTACTCCTGACCTATAACCGATGTTAGACTTTTGCTGTGAAATGATTGGAGGTGCTTCCTGAACATGAATTGTTTTTAAAACATTTACAGGACAAATACAATGAGGATGAACAAGCAATCCAGGAGGCCAACGATTTGGATGAAAGGGTATTAAAAAATGAAGTATCACGTGTAGTTGTCAGCATACACTTATTGGAGGACTAGATGCACTAGATTCCAGCTAGAATAGAAGGTGTAAAGATGCAAGCTGCCAAGCATGAGATTAGCATTCAATTCCTTGAGCCTTCTGGTTTTGAAGGCATAGTAGCAGATGTTAATGCATGGAAAAGTTTCATGAACGAGCAAGTTGGGCCCTCCTAGTGGGACATTTTGGAATATTGATAAATAATGTAATATCTTATATTTATTTTTGTGCACAAGCTTCAAGACAATTTTTTGTAAAAGAAAGGTTGGAAGCCCAAAAGGCAGCAAGGGGCATCCCAAGAGTTTTGCTTTTTGTATAAATATAGGCAAGTTTTAGTTAGAGAGGGACCTTTTTTCATACCATATTTGGGCAATATTATTGTAAGGAGAACTAATTCATCTTACAATAAAGAGTTATACTTTTCAGCTGGAGAAAGCACTGTGGAGTTTCAAATGTTTGCCATGGGCTGGTTGGATATGAATTGTTTCAGTTTCAGCTTGTTTCCATGAACTGTGAGATCATTCTAACTTATGAATTCCTTCATGTTGTGAATGTGCTCTTGTTTATTTATGTGAAATTTCCACAATCATAGTTGAGTAATGAATGTTTTAAATTAACAATGAGCTATCTCTTTGTTCATCTTTCTGTTGATATTCATGTGTTCTGAAATGTTAATAGTTATCTGTAAATTTCCTAATGCATGTTATACCATTAGAGGAAATTTGGGGTCTAAAATGGGCCTTATAAGAAAACGTGCCAACAACAAATTTTGTGATTTGGAATTCAAGAACCAATAGAATTTCAATAAAATGAGT
>LPNX010164657.1:36746-59830 GCA_001517045.1 Pseudotsuga menziesii
GAATATATTACTCACCATTAATTTCAGTATTTCTCCCTAGGGATATATTAATTAGTCTTAGTTAGCTTTGGTTTATTTGTTATTTAGGAGTGAGAGAGGTAAGACGAGAGGTAAGAACCTATGCATCATGTTGTGACCCTCCTCGTTATCTCTATCACCTGCATTTAGTTAGGCATTTGCACATCATACATAAAGATAAACTAAAAAATAAATAAACTTACAATGGACCGGGCCGTAACCGGTAAAACACTTTAACCATTACTTGATCTATGGTAGCTGGACGGATTCCCCATACCAAACAATAACAAGCTATTTGGGAACGTTTATTGGGGAGAATCCTTACTGTTGTTACTTGCGATTTTCCAGGACCCAACAGTTTTTGGTGCTAGAAGGAGGGCCACCAGTGCATGGCTAGACGAGGAAGCCCGATTTCTCAAAATTACTCCATCGGTGATAGTTCTAAAAATAGTTTGCTTCAAAAACCCACTCCTGAAGAAAAGGAAACGGGGTATCTTTATCCCATTGATAACGAATTGGTTGATGATTTAAGGAGAATTACTAGGGCATATGCAAAAAAGATTGGAGGATTATCTATTATCTCTATCTTACCTAGAAGAGAGTATCAGAAGAATGATCTCCCTCAATTCGAAGACTCAGTGTTGGTAGAAGATATTGAAGAATTAGTAAAAATAGCCTTACAAGAAGTTGACCAACCTTTGGATAATTGGGGCCAGATTCCCCTCACTGTTCACCTTTTCAGACTCCTATTCAATCCCCACCAAATACTCCACTCATAATCATGGAAAATGTGAATGCAAATCAGCCACCTCCACAACCTGCTTGGAGGGATAGGTCTCCTTTAAACCTGACACCTCCCTTGCATGATTTGCCTCAGAATTTTGACAAGATGTTACCCAAGTTTGAACCAAGTCAAGGAATTCTCGTAGATGATCATTTGCAGAGTTTCTATTTGGCTATAGAAGGGCTACAAGCAGTATAACATGAAGGTGTAATCTGTAGATTGTTTCCTCATACCCTCAAAGGAAAAGAAGCTTCATGGTATTTTTCCTTACCCACAAATTCAACCATGAATTGGAATATTTTTGAGATATTGTTTAGAAGCAAATACGGAATCCAGAAAACTCATGTAGCTTTAATGAAAGGTTTAATTGCTCTAAAGAAGGAAAAGAAAGAAAAAGTACATAACTTCACTCAAAGATTTGATACTTACTTAAACAACTTTAGTGCAACTGACAAACCATCTGAGCATGCCCTAATTGAGTACTATACCTTAGCTCTCGGTCCAAATCTAGCCATGTTCACCAAGAGATCGGTTAGACCCACCTTGGTAGAAACCTATGAGGAAGCTGAGAAGCTAGAGGCAGAAATGGAGAGCATAGAGCACTATCCTACATAGTCAAATGAAAGAACTTACGGAAACAAAAATCCATTATTATTAACTAAACCTAAGGATGAGCGATCACAGGATTTAGATGGGATGGTAAAGATGATGCAGAAGTTATCGAACCAAGTGATTGATTTAGAAAAGGAAAAGGAGGCTCACAAGAAATATAAGCCTTATTGTAAAAAAAGAGAAGACAACAGCCAACCTAAACCTCCTCCACATAGCCCTTCAGCAATGAATTTGACTGATGGAGGAATGGATCATTTTTGCACGTTCCATCAACAACCTCATTCTGAGAAGAATTGTCCGCAATGGATTAATTCTATGACATTAGTGATGAACCAATTATTGGATTCCAAGCTGACAGAAACTAAGGAGGAGAAAGGGAAAGATCATGAACCTACAGAAACACAAGAGGAAGATACCTTGGTTTTATGGGACTGTGTTTCTATGTTTAACATGGAAAATGAAGACCTCCCTAACAAAGAAGAAACACCAAAAACTAATGTAACAACAAGAAGTCAAAATCAGTTAAAAGAAGATAATTCAATACTTCCAAAGATTAAGAAAATTCAAGAAAACATGAAGAAGATAAAGAACAACACTTCAATTGTTAAAATACTTGAATTTGTCATTTCAAGTCAGGATCCTAAGAAAGTCAATACACCTATATAGCCTACTGAAATTAAAACTGACAATGTCAAGAAGAATCTCAAGGAACATGAGATGGGATATGATGTTGTGGAAGAAATTAAAAAGGCTAAAGAAAATGTATCATTGTTTGAAATGTGCAATTTACCTCAACAAATGGAGAAGCTTTTAAAAGCACTCGCGACACCAGAGGAGGAGCCTCCCTATGACAACCAACCCGAGGAAGAGATTAGTGAGGCAAGTTTAGGAGGAAAATCTAGGTATAAAACTCCAGCATTCCTTCTAACCTTTGAGATTTTCAATTATAATGTGCATAAATGGGCATCAGTCAATGTTATGTAGTTTTCAGTCTACAAGCAAATCAACGGTCAACCTAAACCAACCACTGGACAAGTTCTTCAATTAGAAAGAACAATAAAAGCAATAGGAGAAATGGAGGATGTTCTGATTCGTTTATCCACAGATGAGAGGGTATGTCAGTACATCGACATTGTAGTAGCAGACATACCAGATGCTTATGGTTTTGTTTTGAGCCAAGACTAGTCAGCAATGTTAGAGGGATATTTCGCATCAGATTGGTCACATTTGTGGTTTCCTTTTAAAGGATGTCAAAATTAAATAAAAGTGTTAAGAGAGCCTCAAATGAAATATAATGTGACTCAGTTAGAAGGAAAAAATGAACCAGTAAACTCTGTGTTGGGAAACTATTTCATTGAACTGGAACTAGGAAATTACCAAGTTGAAGAAGCTAGCAGTATACCTGATATCCAGCCTGATCTCCTTCGATTTTAAGGGGTTGATGAGATTGACTGTAACATAGTAGATTTAGTTTCAGATGTAGTTCGTAATTCAAATTCAATAGAAGTAGAAAGTTTTTGGATTCTTTATTTCAATGGTTCTAAAACATTGGAAGGATCAGGGGCTGGTTGTGTCCTGATTGATCCAGAAAAAAAATAAACATTTTCTTTCATGTAGGTTAGAATTCGAATGCACAAATAACACAGTCGAATATGAAGCACTAGTTCAGGGACTTAAAAAAGCAATAGAATTGAAAGTAAAAAATCTGCAAGTATATGGAGATTCAGAAATTGTTGTTAAACAAATTCGGAACAAAATACACTGCATTTCACCGCATTTGAAAGCTTACCAAAATGAAGTTTGGGAGTTGTTGATAAATTTTCATGCATTCAATATTGTGTCAATTCCTAGATTAAAGAATGCGGCAGCTGACTTACTAGCTACCTCAGCTGCAAGATTAGTACCTTCAAATAATAGATGCTCTATTGAATTACTTTTCAGGCCTTCTATTCTAGATAACATCACAAATCTAAGGGTTTTTAACAATGATCAACAAATCTTGGAGTGTTTGATGAATGATGAAACTTTCAAAGGAGCAATAATAGATGATGAAGAACATCATACGGAATTAAATTTCGGGAACTTTATTCCGAAAGGAGTTAGGACCTTGGAACAAATGTTTGATTTAGATAACAAGTTCAGAAAGCCTGCGAATGTCAAGACTCATAGCTCGTCTTTACAATTCGAGTTGATAAATTTAGGGACTGAAGCTGAACCCAAATATGTAAATTTGGGGAAGTGTTGTTATCTCGGTGAAAGGAGTAAGTTCATCGGCTTATTTAGACAGTTTAAAGATGTATTTTCTTGGACTTATGAAGACCTAAAGATGTATAACACTAAAATTATACAACATGTGATTTCGATCAAGATTGGAGTCAAACCTTATCAGCACCCCCTGATAAAAATGCATCCAAAGCTTGAACCACTAATTCAAAGCGAAGTGAAAAAACTGCTAGATGCTAAAATCATATTTAAAGTCAGACATTCAGAATGGTTCTCTAATTCAGTACCGGTGCAGAAAAAGTCTGGTGAAATCAGACTTTGCGTAGATATCAGAAATCTTAATCATGCTACAGATGGTCTCAGGTTCCAAACTTTTCTCTCTATTGGATGGATGCTCTGGTTACAATCAAGTATTAGTAGCAAAAGAAGATAGGCTCAAGTCCAGTTTCAGAACCAATTGGGGAACTTTTGTGTATAGGAGGATGCCCTTTGGACTTATCAATGATGGAGCTACACTCCAGAGGGCCATGGATATAGATTTCCGCAGTCTGATTGGCCATAGTGTTGTGGTTTATCTAGATGATGTTACAATATTTTCAAAAACAAGAGAAGAACATACATTTCATCTGAAACATATTTTCGAGCATTGCCGAAAATATGGCATTTCATTAAATCCCAAGAAATGTGTGTTTGCAGTCACGAAAGGAAAGCTACTGGGTCATGTCATTTCTAAGAAAGGGATCTCCATAGACCCGGAGAGGATTAGAGCCATAGAACAGATCCCTTTACCCCATAATAAAAAGGGTATGCAATCTTTTATGGGGACAATCAACTTTGTGCGAAGGTTTGTACCAGACTTTGCTCAAATCATCAAACCTTTGCAGCAAATGGTTAAACAGAGTGTGTAGTTCAAATGGATTGATTTGAAGAAGAATGCATTTAGCAAGATAAAACATATGTTGCTCATGCACCATCACTCAAAATTCAAAATTTTGAAAAGGATTTTATTTCGTACACTTTTGCATCTGATGATTCATTAGCAGTTGTGCTTACACAGAAAGAATATAGATGAGTACCCCATATAATTTATGAGCACTAGTCTGCAAGGGGATGAATTGAATTATCCCATGGTTTATAAACAAGCTTATGCAATTTTTAAGGCAGTAAATCAATTTAGACCATACATACTTAAGAATTGCACCAAAGTAATAATCCCACACCCAACAGTACGATCCCTTTTTGTACAGAAAGAATTGGGAGAGAGAAGAGGTAGCTGGGTGACTGCTTTGAAAGAATATGATCTTGAATTCAAACCAGCAACCATAGTTAATGGACAAGGACTTTATAAACTAATTACTGAAGGTAAAAATGAATGAAGATAGTAGCTGGGATAATGAAGTTGAACTACATATGGTGGATTTATTTCCTCTGTTTATAGCTCCAGACGCCTGGTATCGGGATCTAGTCCATTATCTCCAAGAGGGGTATTTGTCGGAGCATTGGAGTCCCAAGCAAAGAAGAGCATTACGTCAAAAATCAGCTTTATATCAGATCATTGATGGAGTACTGTTCAGAAAGAATTACGATGGAGTCTTTCTCAGGTGCTTGGAACAAGAAGATGCAAAGAAGGTCATAGCAGAATTGCATGATGGACCCGCTAGAGGTCACTTTTTTGGAGAAACAACAGCACATAAGATTCTTTGGGCTGGATATTATTGGCCAACGTTGTTTAAAGATGCTCATGCACATGCTTGAAAGTGTGATACATGCCAGAGAAGTGGTGGAAGACAAGCTAAAGTAGCAGGACTTTATCTCAGAACTATTTGAACAATGGGGAATCGACATTATTAAAGAAATAAACCCAAATTCCTCCTTGCAGCACAAGTATATTATGACAGCAACTGATTACTTCACCAGATGGGTAGATGCCATACCACTACAAAAAGTAAATGAAGATGCAGTTATGGATTTCTTGCAGAACCATATTATGACCAAGTTTGGGGTTCCAATTTCCCTGGTTTTTGACAATGCTTCTTATTTTTCTTCTATTAGATTAACTGCATTTGCTAATGAAAGAGGAATTAAGTTGCATTATTTTACAAATTATTACCCATAAGGAAATGGTTTGGCAGAATCCACAAACAAAAATATGATTATAATTCTAAAGAAAACAATGATAGAAAATCAAAGGAGTTGGCATTTAGCTTTACCTAATGTTCTTTGGGCTGATAGAGTCACACCCAAGAATTCCTTAGGTGTGTCGCCATACAGTCTCGTTTATGGAAAAGAAGTTGTCCTCCCTCCTAATATTCTATTTCCATCTTCCATAATAGCCCAAGAATCTAGGGGTATTGATAATGAAATTCTACAAATCCAAATCTATAATCTGTTGAAGTCAAAAGAGTCTAGGTCCAAAGCCCCGGAAAGGTTTAAGCATCAACAAGAAATGGTGGAGTGTTGGTTTTACAAGCATAAAGTTGGGAACAAAGAGTTCGAAGTAGGAGATCTGGTTCTTAAGTGGGATCACCCACATGATGAGAAGGGAAAGCACACTAAGTTTCAATAGTTATGGGTAGGCCCTTTTCAAATTGCAACAAATCTAGGACCCTCAAATTACAAGTTGCAAAACTTACAGGGGTGGGAAGAGAACTTACCAGTAAATGGTTTAGTTCTCAAGCCTTATTTTTCTTGATCATTTTGATTTTGTTTTCTTGTACATAAATAAACGTTTGGTTTCTTGCTTACTTTAGAGTATTTTTAGTTGCTTTCTTTATTTGCTTAGATTTTGATTGATTGTAAAGTTTGGTTTTGCTTATGGTTCAATAAAACAACATGACTTTTGGCTGTATGGAATTCATTAGAATTCTGGATTAACTGAAATTTTTGACTACAAGACTGACTAGTATTGATTCATATAATGTTTGAAAATTTTTCTTTAAGATTAGAAAATTTTCTAAATGGTTATGAACATATTGAAGTCCTGATTTTTTGATGTATTTGTAACTTCGGAATGTATTCATCCGTATTTCTTATGTATTGTAACCTGATGTTTATTCCGGGATGTATTTGAGTCATGTCATGCCCCGATGTTCCGATCGGGAAGTTTCTATAATGTGAAAGCCATGTCAAGTCATTGTGGGACCCTCCTATTGGTCAAGGGTTAAAGTCCCCACAGTTATGGGGCCCTAGGGTTATTAGAATATCCTAGTGAAGTTGACCCTAGGTGATTCATTGTAAGTTGGGGAAATAGTCCCTACCATCTAAGTCAAGGTTAACCCTCCTTGTTGAGCAGAGGGAAAATTCCCCACAAGTTGTGGGGCACTAGGGTTATTAGACACTTCTAGAGATGTCGGCTCTAGTAAGTAATTGTTAAGTGAGGCCAACATGTTGGAGTGTGCTTCAAGTGAATGAAAGAATATAAATAGAGAGTGAGCCTCTCTATTTTACACACACACACTCACTCATTGGGGCACATGAGTGAGAGAGGAGAATCTCTCACAGTGAGAGAGAGAGAGAGAGAGACAGAAGCTATGGAGATCATATTACTGTTTTGGGCTTTTCTATTTTGGTGCTGATTCTATCTCTGAGGAAGTTGCAGGGTCTTCTCCTTTATGGTTTCCCTGAGGAAAATTCTTTGTTTCTCTTGTCTCTTGTGCTTTATTGTTTTGCATGTTATTCTCTCAGTTAAAGATCCTAAGATCATAATGCTAGCTTGAATGATAAAAATCTAACATGGTATCAGAGCTAACCTGAGAAGAAGACATTATGCAGCTAGAGAAGATAGGGATTATTATTTTTTGGGTCTCTCTCCATAATCCATTAGCAAAAATATGCTAGGCCGACTCTCCATTGAAGGGTGCATCTTTTTGTCGAAGCGGAATTCGATTTCGAGCATTTTCAGTTTTGGTGCGGAAAATTAGGGATTCTTGCAGAAGAGGATTTTTTTAGTGATCCCAGCATAGGATTTCTCTACTCATCAAAACCGAAGTTTAGAGACCTGGATCAAGTTTTTTGGTTGGGTGAAACTCTGAGAAAGTCAAACCCTAGTTTGACCCCGAGCTAGAAAAACCCTAAATACTAAAACAGCTACGTTTTGGTACATTTGCTATATCCCAGGATTGGCGAATGCTCAAGTGCTGAAATTTGTGGAGTCCAAATATAACATCTGGATGTACAATTTTCCCAAAATCAAGCCTCAGATTCGCTATATTCTGAGAGATATGATCCCTCCAAGTTAGGGTTCCAGCCTCTTCCAAAATTGATTCATAAACAATACATCTGGGGAGAATAGCTATATCTTGGGCTATAGAGGTCCAAATGAAAATCCTGAAGATGTTCCAGAAAGGGAACAGACTCTAATTTATTTGGTCCTATTTTGAGACTTAGAATATGAACCAGTGACATGTGTCAATCCATAAAACTTCGTTGTTCAGAACAGTACTGTAATAGGGAACCTTGGGAAAAGGATCATAAATCCCAATTGGTGAAACCCATCCTACTGAAACCTGTGTTGTTGGATCAGGTACATGTGATGTTACCTCAATAAAAAATTTAAAACATAGAGGATTATTAATTTTGGATATACCGTGGAAACAGTAACAGGCATTTCTGCAGGAGAAATTGAAAAACTAGGGCTTCCTGTTCCGGGAGCTTCCCTCCATTGTTTTCAGAAAAGGAGTACATTGGACAACTCCATTTGAAGAGATATATTTTTATATCCAATAAAGTTTGAAATATTCCAAGTTTTGAAAATTCGGCTTTCTCTAACAAACCCTAGATCAGCTAGCTCCGGAACGAGGATGGACACCTCAAATCGGTAAGATCTAATCTTTTGCTATTTTCATTTGAGGTTCTCATTTCAAAGGGATCTATTACATCAGCTTGATGACAAGCTTGGGGAAGTTGAAAAATTCCAAGCATGGAAGTATATGAACTCTCTAAAGAAATGAATTGGAAATGTACATAAGTAGAGAGGTTCCAGTTCCAGAGGGAGATGAGGCTCAAAGCCTTACACAAGAAGAACTTGGTCAAGACTAACAAGATCATTGCTGATTCAATCATGGATCAACTTGTATCACAAGTGTATTCCCTAAAGACACCAAATATGTTTGATTCCTTGGTCAAGCTATTTGAAGATAAGAACATAAATCAGAAGATGGCTTTGAGAAAACAGTTGAAGAATGTGAAGATCCAGAATGCAGAACAACTTGAAGCAGTAGAAGAAGAAATGGAGAATGCAAAAGTAGTGATAACCATGTTGAATGGCCTCCCAGGATCATGAATTCATTCATGCGAGGAATATGTGCCAGAAGGGAGTGATTACTTTTATCAGACTCTGGGAAGAAGAAGAAGCTCGACTCATAAGAAGAGAAGGGAAGATGGTAGCAACAGAAAATCAAGCTCTCACCATACAAAGAAGATCCCTCAAGCAATGAAGAATACAAAGGAATCAACTCTTGAAGAACCTCTTATCCATCCTAGCATTTGGATAAGAAACGATGCTATCATGAATAAAGAAGATGATGAAGTTGAAGGCTCAAGAAGGAGTCTACCCACTAAACAAATAAAGATAAGTATTCAATTGGAATTTCATGATATTGTTTTTTATTATGCATGATAGAATGTTTGCATTAATGAAAATATACTACTAATATGCATGTGATGGGTAAGTAGGTCATGGTGCTATACAAATCTCCATTGCTACTTATCTAGAATGAAACCTCTTTGCTGACATATTGGATTAGTGCACAATCTCAATGTTGTCCTGGTAGAGATGGAAGGCATCTAGAAAGTTTCTGTGAGATATGGATGGATGTTGTATTGGATAAAGTAGTTGCATGATCATATATATATTTATGCATAAGAATTTGCCAGTATGAATATTTCTTATGAAATGTTTCTAACCATACAAATGCATTTGACTTGTAGGAAAGATTGCGTACAATCACCTACAAGCAAAGAAGGATGAGACTTGTTCCGAAGAACAAGTGATGATAGTTCAAGATGAAGAATAATATGACGAATCCAGTGATATCATTGACACAAAACCTTCAATCTATGAAGAAGTAACCAAGAATAAAGGGCAGACTAGTTCAAGAAGAATGATGTCTAGGATACATGAAAGAAATTTCGTAGTTCCATCATGCAGTACATGGAAACATCGTACAAGGTAAGATTCGTAGCACGAGGCCTCTCACGAAAAGAAGGCATAAAATACAAAGAGACATTTGCAGCCAGCTTGATGAAGACCTGAACCTTTGCTACAAGGTTGAAGATGACAAGCTCACATATGAGTGCGAGAACAACTTTTGAAAAAGTTCAAGATAGATGATCTTGGTATCCAATGATCCTAGATGGATACATAGAAGATTAGTAGCATAGGAATCTATTTGTCCTTCCAGTACAAAATGTTTCAGTGCATAGAGTACGGAAGACAGAGGGAGTATGATGCTTCAGAGGGAGTGACTGCAGAAGATACTGAGGTTCGACATGGTACGATAGGATGGATAGATTACTGATGAACTCTAGAATTTACTAAGAGTAAAGTAGATTCCAACCTTTGCTTCAAGGTTGAAGGTGGAAGACCAGTGATGCTCCTGTTATGTGTCGATGCACTTTTTTCTAGGCATGGAGGTGTGGACTAGGGAAGTGTGCAGTAGAAATCTTGAAGAGGTTCAGGATGACGGACTGTAAGGAAATGACCACAACTATGGCATCGAACCTGAAGCCATTGAGTGTTGCTTCATTAGATACGGTTGATGGTACGATGTATCATCAGAGGATTGGTTCCTTGATGTACCTGACGAATACGAGACCAAACATTTGCTTTGCTGTGAACACCTTGAGCCAGTTCTTGATAGATCCGAGAAATGTTCACTTGATTGCTGCAAAGCATATTCTAAGGTACCTGAGGGGTATAGTTGATTATGGGATCAAGTACGAGGTGAATCAGAAGATTAACCTAGAGGGTTATGTTGATTCAGATTGGGCAGGCAGTGCCATCGATAGGAAGAGCACTTCAGGATGTTGCTTCAGTATGGGATCAGGTGTGATCTCTTGATTTAATAGGAAGCAATCCTGTGTGGCATTGTGTATAGCTGAAGCAGAGTATGCCGCAGCTTGTTCAGCTAGTTGCGAGGTAGTATGGCTGAGGAAGCTACTATCTGATATATTTGATCTCTAGTTGAATGCTACTTGTATACATTGTGACAACCATAGTTGTGTGAATTTGTCAAAGAATCCAGTATTCCATGACAAGTTGAAGCATATCGAGATCAAGTATCACTATATCAGGGATATGGTGCAGAGGGGAGCAGTGAAGCTCCAGTATGTTGTGATGGAGGAACAAATAGCTGATGTATTGATGAAGCCATTGGCTAGGGTGAAGTTTGAGTACTTCAGGGAGAAGCTTGGTGTTCTCCAGATCGAGGTTTCCTCCAAGGGAAAGTGATGAGACCCATAGCCATTCTGACATGGTGAGAGGATTGGTTCCTTCCATGGTCAGATGTAAAGGCTAAGCCATTATGTCATGGTTAGAGGATTTATGTTCCTTCCATGTCAGATATGAGTGCTAGCCATTCTGTCGAGTAGGATAGATGTAAGGGCAACTGCCATTCTAGGAATGGATGCACCTAGTCAGTTACCAGGAAAACTCACTCTAAGACTAAGAATCCATTCTGATGTGATAGAGGGATGTGTTAACACTTGATAAAATGTAAGGGCTGAACCATTCTATCATGGCTAAAGGATTAAGTTCCTCCCATGTCAAATGTGATTGTTGGCCATTCTGACGAGTAGGTTAGATGTAAGGGCAACTGCCATTCTGGGAATGGAGGCACCTGGTCAGTTACCAAGTAGCTCAGTCTGGGACTGGGGGCCATTCTGATGCGATGGTAGGATTAGTTCTTCCATGATCAGATGTGAGTGCATGCCCTTTTCGATGAAATGCTTCATGCATGGTTGGATTTTAAGTGCAGATCCCTTTCTGAAGCAATGCTTCGTGCATGTTTGGATTGTAAGTGTTGAGCCCTTTCGATGCAGTGCTTTTGAGCATGGTCAACTGTAAGAGATGTGCCTTTCTGATAGGATGAGGTTGGATGTAAGTGCAGAGCCTTTCCTATGTGGTGTGCTTGCACATGGTCGGATATAAGTGATGAGCAATTCTGGTGCGATGTGTTTACACATGGTCAGATCTGAGTGCTGGGCCTTTCTGACAAGATGAGGTCAGATGTGAGTGCTGGGCATGCCTTTCTGACAATATGAGGTCAGATGTAAGAGCTGGGCAGGCCATTCTGACTTAAGTGTCAGATATAAGCACTGATGAATACCTACATGAAGGGTAGGCCTACAAGATTGACTCTGTAGAACTTCTTATGACGAGAAGAATCGAGATAACACCATTATGAGATAGCATGTGATGATGATCCAGAATTGATGATGATCCATATCAAGTGATCTAGATGTGATGATCTAGACTTGATGACGATCCAGACCAAGTGACGATCCAAATGTGATGATGATCCAGCTTTGATGACGATCCATATCAAGTGATGATCTAGACTTGATGATGATCTAGTAGAGATAATCTAGATCAAGTGATGATATAAACTTGATGATGATCCAGTAGATATGATCCATATCAAGTGATGATCTAGACTTGATGATGATCCAATAGAGACGATCCAGATCAAGTGATGATCCAGACTTGATGATGATCCAGCAGTGATGATCTAGATCTGGTGATGATGATCCGAATCGAGTGATGATCCAGATCCAAATGAAGATGACTTGAAGATGAATATGACCTAAAGATGAATATGAATTGAAGATGAAGATGACTTGAATATGAAGATGACAAGAACTTGACGATGATTCAGATGATATAGAGAAGACTTGTGCTGATAAATTGTGTTGAGAGAATACCTTCCTACTTAAGAGGGAGTGTTGATGTATTTGTAACTTTGGAATGTATTCATCCATATTTCTTATGTATTTTAACCCAATGTTTATTTCGATATGTATTTGAGTCATGTCATGCCCCGATGTTTCAATCGAGAAGTTTCTTTAGTGTGAAAGTCATGTCAAGTCATTGTGGGTAACCCTCCTATTGGTCAAGGGTTAAAGTCCCCACAGTTATGGGGCCCTAGGGTTATTATAATATCCTAGTGAATTCGACCCTAGGTGAGTCATTGTAAGTTAGGGAAATAGTCCCCACCATCTAAGTCAAGGTTAACCCTCTTTGTTGAGCAGAGGGCAAAGTCCCCACAAGTTGTGGGGCACTAGGGTTATTAGACACTCCTAGAGATGTCAACTCTAGTAAGTAATTGTTAAGTGAGGCCAACATGTTGGAGTGTGCTTCAAGTGAATGAAAGAATATAAATAGAGAGTGAGCCTCTCTATTTTACACACACACTCACTCATTGGGGCACATGAGTGAGAGAGGAGAATCTCTCTCTGTGTGAGAGAGAGAGAGATAGACAGAATTTGTGGAGATCATCTTGCTATTTTGGGATTTTCTATTTTGGTGTTGATTCTATCTCTGAGGAAGTTGCGGGGTTTTCTCCTTTATGGTTTCCCCGAGGAAAATTATTTGTGTCTCTTGTCTCTTGTGTTTTATTGCTATGCATTTTATTCTCTCAGTTAAAGATCCTAATATCATAATGCTAGCTTGAATGATAAAAATATAACATGATTAATCCTTGTGAAATAACTCAGGATAGAAAAGTCTAGAGTACTATTTTCAGGCTCCATTCATCTCGCATTAAAAGATTTCCTAGGGGGTAACCGCAAAAGACCCATCGAAAGGAAGCAAGGTAAACAATGTATTATATTTAAATAATCCCATGCCATGAATTGAAAGCCAAAAGGTTAATGAGAGCCAAAATCACCTAAAAGGAAATATGTATCAAAACACGTACTGAACCACATCAGTATGAATGAGATTGCCAAATTTCTTCTTCGTCTATGAGTTGAAATTAAAATATCTCTCACACAAAAGGACACTATAGATAGCAGAGCCTGAATTAAAATTTAAAAAGAAAGTAATCGGGAGGACTCAAAAGGACAAAAGTCCAGAAGCATAGCATAAAAAGTGCAAATTGGCATAGGAATGAGGAACAAATGGATATATCTGTTTACCATATATTACGATCCTGTGACGTCTAAGTTGGAAGCCACTCAAAGACAGAGGTAAAATAAAACTCATATTCTCAGCCTCAGAAGAGCTATCTAGACTTTGAAATCTTGGTTCCCCTTCTTAAACTTGGACTATTATCAATGGTTAAAGTGCATAAATCTTGCATTTAGGAATTTATATATCTTGAAGAAATCTAGTAAAGTGGTACCATTAAAGCAGTCTATTTTATCAAAGGAAAAGTTGTTCAGAGATCTGTGTTCACCAGGTAGTCGCCAATTGTTGCAGCTGCAACAATTCCCCTATAAAATTTTATTTTTCATGTCCCCCCTTTTGTTTGTTTGAGTTTCAAACTGGCCTAGGAGTATTTTATTATTCCTAAAGTTTTCCCTGAGTTCAGAAAATTTTCTTTAAAAAATTTGTCTTTTTTTACTTTTCTGTATCGGATGACTAGTCAACTATCCTTCCGATATCGGAAGTGTAGTGGACTAGCATTCCGACGTTGTAAAAGTAGATTCATTTATCTCACTGAGTGGTCTATCGAAATACTTCAGAACCCTTCGTTGATACATCAGAGTAAGTCTCTTCATCCTCTGGGACCTCATTTGCCGAATTTCCGGCTTCTTAGTGCCAGACGTATCCAATATTATAAGATTTTTCACGGTCAGGTTGGTTGATCGAAACATACCAGAGTGTAGTGTTTATCCAGTCAAACATTTTAGAGGGCTAGTCCTGAAACAATCCAAAAACATTATGTTCTCTCTACCGACTCCGAAGAATCTAACTCCACCGAGGCCTGATACCCGTTTCCAAAGTGAACACCAGGATGGTAGAGCAGTTTATAGCCAACGTTGCAGAAAGCTAGTAGTAAATGGTTTCGAGAATAGTGAATAGTGTCTCTGACGTCTGAGGTTGTTTTTTATGTAATGTTGGGTCCATAGTTCTTTTTGCACCTGCTATTACAGTTATCCTCCAGACTTTTTTTCGATGGTTTAAGGTTTTGCCCGTCGATGGATTCCCACCCAGTCATAGGTATATATATGTTATATTATTCCATGTGATTTGTCGTTTGTCCATTGAAGCCGTTCAAAGAAGTTGTGCATTCCCAGCTGTCGGGATCTGATTTGTCCTCCTCTACATCTGTGGAAAGCTTTGCCTCATCCAGGTCGCCCACGTAGCCATTTCCAAGTAGAAATCCTCTTATTGCTACTTGTGATGTATGTTGAATTTCGTAAGTTCACCTTATTTTATCGCGCTCTACAAGAAGGAAGGGGTGTGAAAATTTGGATTTATCGCTTTGCTTCAACAAAACCTAGTGCTTCACTCCGTAGCTTCAACTCTGATCTCTAGTAACCTAGATCATATGATTTTCAAAGACTCGGTTCTTCTCTTATATGATCTCCAACTTGCAGCTCTGATGCGAGTTGTTAAAAAAAGCAAAAGCTAAATAACATAGAGATTAATAACACAGAAAATTAACAATAGAAATCACACAAAATTTGACACAGATATTTACGTGGTAAAACCCTTGAAAGAAAAACATCCACGGGAAAATAGTATAAGTATTCTTTATTGTTTAAAGATGGATATTACAACAACCTTCAGGCTTACAACCATTCCTCACATTCACTCATCGAATGGTGATTTCCTCTACATGTTTTCATGGAATTATAGTCTTACATAGATACATTAAATCGACCAAATAATTATTCTTTCTAACTTAGGTTGCATTATCTCAATCGAATCCAAAATAATAGGATCTAGAAGATGCTATAATCCCCATAATCCAAAATCACGAGAAGTGGTTGTCATATTATCCAACAATCTCCACCTTGACAACAATTTACTTGATAGCATACCCATTAGTTATTCATCACCTTTCCTGCAAGTTAAGAGAAGCTAAGAACCACCGCATATTTTTCAATGTAACTGGTTTTTTTAACATGTCTGCACAATTCTTTTGAGTGTATAACTTTTTAAGAACCACTCCACCTTCATCAATAACATGTCTTACAAAATCGTATTTTACTAGAATATGTTTTGTCTTAATGTGATAAGATTGATTTTAGCCAAATCTATAACACTTTTACTATCATAGATTTTTTTTACATAATTATGAAACCTTCCAAACAAACCTAGCAAACCTTTCAATCAGATTGCATCTTTACAAGCATGTGAACTAGACACATAATCTGTCTCTAGAGTGGATAAGGCAACAATGTTTTGAATCTTTGACATCCAACTAATAGGTCCACTTGCAACAGTAAATACATATCCAAAAGTGGACCTTAATTTTTCCAAGTCACTTGCAAAATCTGAATCAACGTAATCGCAGATAATTACTTGTGTCTATGAGATACCGAAGTACCCGTTTCACTGCTTCCTAGTGCTCTTTACCTGGATTTGGAATGTACCTACTGACAACTCCAACTGCATGTGAAAGGTATAGCCTAGTACATACCATCAAACACATCAAAATTCCTACTACATTTGTATAAGGTACACGAGACACAAACTCCTTTTATTCATCATTACTAGGAAACAAACCTGAAGAAAGCTTAAAATGGGAATCCAAAGGGATATTTATTGGTTTCACCTAATTAATACCAAATCTCTTAAGTATTTTCTCTGTGTACTCCTCTTTTGATAACCACAACTTGCCATTTTCCCCATCTCTATGTATTTCCATGCCCAATATTTGGTTTATTGCTCCAACATCATTCATATCGAATGTCCTAACTAATCGATCCTTCAACCATGATTTGGCTTGCAAAAAGACTATCGTCAACATACAAAACCAAAATAATGAATATGTCATTTTCCAACTTTTAAAAGTAAACACAATGATCATACTCACTTCTAGGAAAATTATGGCTCACCATGAAGGAATCAAATTTCTTGTACCATTTCCTGGGAGATTGCTTCAGGCCATATAATGATTTCCAAAGTTTGTAAACAAACCTTCCTTTGTAGTTATGAACAAACCCTTCTAGTTGTTCCATGTAAATGTCTGCATCCAAATCTCCATGTATAAAATCCATTTTAACATCTAGCTTCTCTAACTCAAGATCAAATAAAGCAACTAGTGATAACACTAACTGAATATAATCAAACCTAATAACTAGTGAAAAAAAATCTTGGAAATTTATACCTTCCTTTTGAGAATACCCTTTTGCAACCAGTCTTGCTTTGTACTTATCAACCTTATCATCAACACACTTTTTCATCTTTAAGACCCATTTGCAACCAACAACTTTTTTGTCCTTTGGAAGTTCTACCAGGTCCCATGTTTTGATCTTTTCCAATGCATCCATTTCTTCTTTAATTTCTAATTTTCATTTAGCTTTCTGTTGATGCCTGGAAAATCGCAGGTAATAAGAGTTAGGGATTCTCCCCAATAAACGTTCCCAACTAGCCCGTTATTGTTTGGTATGGGGAATCCGTCTAGTTTACGGTCCGGCTACCGTAGGTCAAGTAACGAATTAAAGGTTTTACCGGTTACGGCCCAGTCCGTCGTGTATATTTTATTTTTTTAGTTTAGTATGATATGCAAGTGTGTATCTAAGAATACAGATTGATAGAGAATACGAGGAGCGGTCACAATGTGATGCGCAGGTTCTTACCTCTCGTCTTAACTCTCTCCCATCTAAATCACACACAGCAAGAAACTAAAACTAACTATCTAACCTATCCCTAGGGAGAAATATTATCATTTATAAATGAGTAATGTATTTTTATGCATGCATTAAGAAAAAACACAGATAGCTGTTACTTATTTCAAAACACATGACATTAATAGATAAATGAACAACAAGATAGCTTATTGTTTATGAAAAGCCTTCATTACTCATAGTGAAAATTTCATAGAATAAACTAGAGCACATTCATAACAAGAACATAGGTTCAAAGAGTTAGAACAATCTCACAGCTAATGGACACAAAGCTGAAAACGAAATAGTTCACATTCAAGAAATCCATAGCACAGCATTTGAAAAGTTCCACCATGCTTTCTCCGACAAGAAACTTGTAATTCTTATTGCAAAAGGAAATAGTTGTTCTTACAACATGTTCTCACAAAGCTCATTGGAAAAAAGTCTCTTTCCTACATCTAACTCTCCTATATTTATACAAAACCGCAAATCCTTTGGGTTTCCTATTGGGTGATCTTTTGGCTCCCCCAACCGTTCAATCCCACAATTTTGTCTTTTAGTGGGTGCTCATGATTTATACAATACGTTACATTTCAGATTAAGATTTAAAAGCACTTTATAAAGAGGGACCATCTTGGTAATTGATGAACTTTTTCCAAGCCTGAGCCTCTGCTGCTATCAATTCTACTCAGTAATCCATTGGTATTTTTGAGATCGTGTTGATCTCAGACCTTCATTTTCTTCTTTTTGAGCAACATCTCTGCTTCTTACTTTTCCTTTTTTCAGCCAACTCCATTCTGCTTTGTCCTTTAGATATGTCTTCTTTGCAGCAACAATCACCAAGCTGGGTCTGAACATAGCAAATTTTAGACCATTTAGCATTTAACAAAGTAACACAAAACTGTATCAATACATGCATTCTGTAAAATAAACTATACACAGTATTAATGCATGAAAATAAAGAAATGTCAAGGCAAAAGAAATCCTGCAAGCTTGTACTTAAACCCCTGTTCAAAACTAAAACACATGCCTGATAGAATAGACTCTTCCTCTCAATCCAGGCCGCATCTAGACTAACTCAAAATCCTCCAATGAAAACATGAACCATAAAAATGTAACCGTCAATCCTAAAACACCGAACCCTAAACTGTGCTCTTCATCTTGGAAAAACCTTGACTCTACCAAAACCCATGGAAAACCTCTACCATCCCATAAAATAGAGTAAAAGCACACAAAAAGGGCGGGAAAAACCCCTATCAGTGGTCTGAGCCACAAAAACATCGGCAGGATAGTCCTATTCACAGCCGCAATGGTGGGCTTCAGACAGACTACGAGTTTAGCGAGACTGTTAAGTCTATCAACATCGAAGACCCTTAATGCTAAGTATCAACGATTCATGCCTCAACATCTCCGTTGTGTTAGCGCTTCGAAGCTAAACGCTACCGTAATCATGCATCGGAGATCAAAACCACTACCAACTAAACACATCAGCATCGGCGAGCGGAAGGACTAAGTGCTAAAGGTCGAAAAAAAAACATAGTCATCAAAAAAACAAAAGGTCTGAATAATAAAAACCACAGAATCGGCGAGGATTAAAACTGTTTGTCAGGTTATTCATCATTTCCCTTCCAAAACATCGATGGCATAGATAACTAATGCCATGACGCACACATTAACAAACTTCCGACAGCGAAAAATGAAAATTTAAGCATTCAAATAAAAAAAGACTAAACGTTTTCCGCAATGTTAGTGAAAAAGACAATAATATTAGATCATTCAACTCCTGAATAGTGGCAAAGAATAGTTGACTGGGCTTCTGTGACAATAAAAAACATCGGTGATCGTAGGTTCTAAAACTACAGATCGACGGACTTAAAACTAAGCACACCCGTAGTGTTGGTGAGACAAACAACAAGGCCTCCGTAACAACGGCGTCGCTCGAGACTAGAACCCCGATTCATTGTTCAAAACACTTTCGACAACGATAAACGAACATAAAAACAAAGTTTTAAGTGCTCAAAAGACCTTTGGCTAGGCAGTGTTAAAGTTAGTTCATTTAACCTCTGATACAACGCATAGAGAACTAAAGTTCCGACTCGGACTTCAACTGACCTCCAATAGAGATGAAGGACAACAATTTCAAATCAAAAGGACATTATTTCAAATCAAAACATTAAGCTCCACTGTCAAAGCATTGGCAAGCAATCAACAGTTTTCTGAAAGACAGGAAAACAGTTGACCAAATTTATAGCAGAGGGAAAAACAGAGTTCCGCAATCCAAACCATCCTAGGCAAGATAAAATCAAAAAGGAGGGTCCCAATTTTTTTTTTAAAATTTAGGAAAAAAGTTGCAGCTGCAACAATTGGCGACTACCTGGTGAACCCAGATCTCTGGACAATTTCTTCCTTAAGTAACAGACTTTTTGACAATAAAACCAACATGTGAATTCTTCTAGATGTTTGGATTTCCCAAATGGAAAATATATGTACTTTTAATCATTGATGATAGTCCAATTTAGGAAAATGGAAACCAAGATTTCAAAGTCAAGATAACTCTTTTGAGGCCAGGAATATGAGTTTCATTTTTTACCTCTGTCTTCGAGTAGCTTCCAGCTTTGACACCACAGGATTGTAACATATGGTAAACAGAAATATTCATTTGTTCCCCATTCCCATGCCATTTTTCACTTTTTGTGATTTTGGACTTTTTGTCCTTTTTGAGTCCTCCTGCATGCCTTTCTTTCTGAATTTTTATTCAGGCTCCTTTATCCATAGTGTCCTTTTGTGTGAGAGATGCATTTAATCTTCAGCTCACGGATGGAGGAGAACTTTGGCAATTTTGTATTCATATAGTACAATACTTTATTTTGATACATATTGCTTTCATAGGAGATTTTTTACTCTTATCTACATTTTGGCTTTCAATTCTTGGCATGGGCTTTAACTTGCTTCATTTCCATGGGTCTATTGCTGTCACTCCCTAAGACATTTTTTAAATGTGAGATGGATGGAGCCTCGAAATAGTATTCCAGACCTTTTAATCCTGAGTCATTTTACAAGTATTAAGTAGGACTTCAATGTGTTCATATCCATTTGGGAAAACTGCTAAACTAGAAGAAATTCTTTCAGATAAAACAATAGTACACAGTCTTATAATCAAGGATTTTAGTTAGTCCAGAATTCTGATGCTTTCCATGCAACCAAAAGTTTGCTTCCTTTATTTAAATCAATTAAAATCTAGCTAAAAACAAACAGAAATAAAATAAATAAAAAACAAACAACCAAATCAATTTATTTATGTACAAGATAATCAAGAAAAATAAAATTTGAGAACTAAACCACTAACTGGTCAGTTCTCTGCCCACCCCTGTAAATCTAACAACTTGTAAGTTGAGGGGATAGGCTTGACTGAAAAGACCTATCCATTATCTAATCCTACTGTAATTGGATCAAAAACTACATCTATTATTATACAATCAATCTCATCGGCCCATGAAAATCGAAGGAGATCGGACTGGGTGTCTGGTGTACTGCTAGCTTCTTCTTCTTGGTAGTTTCTTGGTTCTAGCTCAATTAGATAATTTTCCAACACATAATTCACTGGTTTATTTTTTTCTTTCAAATGAGTAACATTGTGCTTCATGTGGGGCTCTCTTAATATTTTTATGTAATTGGGAATTCCCTTATAAGGAAACCACAGATGTGACCAATCAGATGCAAAATATCCATTTAGCTTTGCTGACCAATCCCGACTCAAAACAAGTCCATAAGCCTCAGGTATGTCTGCTACTACAATATCGATGAACTGACATACCTTTTCATTTGAAGATAATCGAATCAGAACATCCTCCATTTCTCCAATTACCTTCACAGTTGTTCTGTCTAACTAAATAACCTGCCAGGTAGATGGTTTAGGTTGTCCGTTTATCTTCTTGCAGACTGGAAGTGGCATAACATTTACTGATGCCCCCAAGTCTACTAAACAATTGTGTATGTTATGATTGAAAATATCGAAAGTTAGGAGAAATGGTGGGGTTTTGTATTTAGACTTACCTCCCACACTTGCTTCACCAATTTCTTCTTCTTCAGGTTGGTTGTCAGTGGGAAGTTTTTCCTTTGATACTTCAAGTTATTTTAGCAATTTTTCTTTTTTTTGAGGTACATTGCACATTTCAAATAATGAAATATTTGCTTTAGCCCTTTTAATATCTTCCACAATATCATACCCCATCGTATGTTCTTTGAGATTCGTTTTTACATCATCAACCGTCTCTTCAACGAGCTTAACAGGCATGTTGTTTTGCTTCGGATCTTGACTGGTAATGGTGAATTCAGGTATTTTATCAGCCGTGGTGCTCTTTTGAATTTTCTTTACATTCTCCTGAAGTCTCTTAATTTTCGGGAGTATTGACAGGTCTTCTTTTATCAAACCTTGACTTCTAGTTGTCACATTTGTTTCTAATATATCCTCATGTTTCAGATCACTTTCCTTTTTGGTATCAAACATCGAGACACAGTCCCATAAAACCATAGCATCATCCTCTTGTTTTTCTGTGGATTTATTACCCTTTTCTTCTTCATCATTAGCCTCTGTTAGCTTGGAGTCCAATAGCTGATTCATTACTAATGTCATCGAATTTATCCATTGAGGACATTTTTTCTTAGAATGGGGCTGCTGATGAAAGGTGCAAAATTTATCCATACCTACCTCCGTTAAAATCCATTTATGCAGGACTGTGTGGAGGAGGTTTAGATTGATTGTTGTCTTCTCTCCTTTTATAGTAAGGCTTATAATTTTTATGAGCTTCCTTTTCCTTTTCCAAATCTATTATTCTGTTGGATAGTTTTTGCATCATCTTCACCATCCCTTCAAAATCATGTGACTGCTCCTCCTTTGGATTAGTCAGTAATAAGGATTTCTTACCAAAAGTTTTTTCTCCCGACTGTTCAGGATAATCTTCTATGCTCTCTTTTTCAGCTTCTACTCTCTCAGCTTCTTCATAAGTTTTTGATAACGTAGGTTTGAATTTCATCTTGGCAAACATGGCCAAATCAGGCCCTAGAGCTGAAGTATAGTATTCAATCAAAAGTTTATCAAAGGGCTTATCAATTTCAGAAAAATTTTTAAGATAAGAAGCAAACCTTTCAGTGAAACAATGCACTTTTTTCTTTTCTTTCTTTCTTCAAAGCGTATAACCCTTTCATTAGAGTTGCATGAGTTTTCTGGGCTGCATATTTACTTCTGAATATTCTTTCAAATGTGTCCCAGTCTGTGATTGAGTTTGAAAGCAAAGCAAAATACCATGAGGCTGTTTCTCCTTTCAAGGTATGTGGAAAAAATCTGGAGACTACATCTTCATGTTCTCCATCCCTTAGTCCTTCTATAGCCAAGCAAAAGCTTTGCAAATGATCATCTACTAAAATCTTTTCACTAGGGTCAAACTTAGGCAACATTTTCTCAAAAGCCTGAGGTAAGTCATGCAAAGGAGGTGCCAAGTTTAAAGGTGACCTAGCCTTCCAAGTAGGTGGTGGATTTGGTGGGTTGGGTGGTTGATTTGCGTTTACATTAGGGGTGATTCCATGAAGATGGGTAACACTTTTTGGCCAAATTTGGCGATGAAAACCTGATTTTTTACTCATGTGCTAGATAGAAGCCCTCAAAACG
>LPNX010164657.1:60084-100687 GCA_001517045.1 Pseudotsuga menziesii
CTCGGTCGAGGTATTTAAATACCTCAACCGAGGTATTTAGATACCTCGGTCGAGGGCTTGATAAAACCTCGGTCGAGGTATTAAGACCTCGATCGAGGGCTTAACAAGCCCTCGACCGAGGTGCGTTTTTCTGTTTTTGCCAAAATACGCTTGCCAAAAAGTGTTACCCAGGTTCGCGGATTCACCCTTAGCCATTATTTTTAGTGGAGAGTGAGGTGGTGAATGAATAGGTGTATGAACATGCGAACAATAGGGTGTAGCTGGGTCCAACTGATTCAGAGGTTGAACAACTTCATGTCAGGTTGTTTCTACTATTTCTTCAAAATCTTCAACCAATACTACGTCTTCCAATATAGGGCAGTCTTTCTTCTTATATTCCCTTCTGGGTAAGGCAGGGATAATCGGTAATCCTCTGATCTTCTTCGCATAAGCCCTAGTAATCCTTCTCAAATCGTCAACTACTTCGTTATCGACAAGATACAAAAACTGTTTACCCTTCTCTTCAGGAATTCGATTGGGAAACAAACTGCTTTCAGAACTATCATTGGTGGAGTAATTTCAAGGAAATGTGTTTCCTCGGCCAGCCATGCACTGGCGGGCTTCCTTCTAGCACCAAAAACTGTTGAGGCCTAGAAAATCACAGGTAACAACAGTTAGGGATTCTCCCCAATAAACGTTCCCCAACTAGCCCATTATTGTTTGGTATGGGGAATCCACCCAGTTTACGGTCCGGCTACTGTAGATCAAGTAACGAATTAAAGGTTTTACCAGTTACGGCCCAGTCCACCGTGTATATTTTAGTTTTTTAGTTTAGTATGATATGCAAGTGCCTATCTAAGAATGCAAATCGATAGAGAATATGAGGAGTGGTCACAATGTGATGCCCAGGTTCTTACCTCTCGTCTTAACTCTCTCGCATCTAAATCACACACAGCAAGAAACTAAAACTAACTATCTAACCTATCCCTAGGGAGCAATATTATCATTTATAAATGAGTAATGTATTTATGTGCATGCATTAAGAAAAATCACAGATAGTTGTTACTTATTTCAAAACACATGAACATTAATAGATAAATGAACAACAAGATAGCTTGTTGTTTATGAAAATCCTTCATTACTCAAAGTGGAAATTTCATAGAATAAACTAGAGCGCATTCATAACAAGAACATAGGTTCAAAGAGTTAGAATGATCTCACAGTTAATGGACACAAAGCTGAAAATGAAATAGTTCACATTCAACAAATCTATAGCACAACATTTGAAAAGTTCCACCAAGCTTTCTCTGACAAGAAACTTGTAATTCTTATTGCAAAAGGAAATAGTTCTTCTTACAACATGTTATCACAAATCTCATTGGGAAAAATTCCCTTTCCTACATCTAACTCTCCTATATTTATACAAAACCGCAAAACCTTTGGGTTGCCTCCCGGGTGACCTTTTGTCTCCCCCAACCGTTGAATCCTACAATTTTGTCTTTGAGTGGGTGCTCATGATTTATACAATACATTACATTTCATATTAATATTTAAAAGAACTTTATAAAGAGGGACCAGCTTGGTAACTAATGAACTTTTTCCAAGCCTGAGCCTCTCCTGCTATCAATTCTGCTCAGTAATCCATTGGTCTTTTTGAGATCGTTTTGATCTCAGATCTTCACTTTCTTCTTTTTGAGCAACATCTCTGCTTCTTACTTTTCCTTTCTTCAGCCAACTCCATTCTGCTTTGTCCTTTAGATATGTCTTCTTTGCAGTAGCAATCACCAAGATGGGTTTGAACATAGCAGGTTTTAGACCATTTAGCGTTTAACAAAGTAACACAAAACTATATCAATACATGCATTCTATAAAATAAACTATACATAGTATTAATGCATGAAAATAAAGAAATGTCAAGGAAAAATAAATTCTGCAAGCTTGTGCTTAAACCTCTATTCAAAACTAAAACACATGCCTGATAGGACAAACTCTTCTTCTCAATCCAAGCCGCATCTGGACTAACTTGAAATCCTCCAATGAAAACATGAACCATAAAAATGTAACTGCCAATCCTCAAACACCGAACCCTAAACTGCGCTCTTCGTCTCAGAAAAACCTTGACTCAGCCAAAACCCATGGAAAACCTCCATCGTCACATAAAATAAAGTAAAATCACACAAAAAGGGCAAGAAAAACCCCTATCAGTGGTCGAAACCACAAAAACATCAGCAGGATAGTCCTATTCACAGCCGCAACGACGGTCTTCAAATAGACTACAGGTTCCGCGAGACTATTAAGTCTATCGACATCGGAGACCCTTAACGCTAAGTATTGGCGACTCACACCTCAACATCTATGTCATGCCGACGCTTCAAAGCCTAACGCTACCGTAATCATGCATTGGAGATCGGAACCACTACCAACTAAACACATCAGCATCAGAAAGCAGAAGGACTAAGTGCTAAAGGTCGAAAAAAAACATAGTCATAAAAAAAAACAAAAGGTTTGAACAATAAAAACCACGGAATCGGTGAGGATTAAAACGGTTCATCGGGTTATTCATTATTTTCCTTCTGAAACGTTGGCAATATAGATAACTAATTCCAGGACGCAAACATTAACAGACTTGCAATAGTGAAAAATCAAAAGTTAAGCATTCAAATAAAACAAAGACTACACGTTTTCCGCGGTGTCGGTGAAAAAGACAATAATATTAGATCATTCACCTCCCGAACAGTGGCAAAGAATAGTCGATTGGGATTCCGCGACAATAAAAAATGTCGACGATCGAAGGTTCTAAAACTATGGATCGGTGGACTTAAAACTAAGCACACTCGTAGTGTTGGCGAGACAAACAACAAGGCCTCCGTAATGGCGGTGTTGCTCGAGACTAGAACCTCGATTCACTGTTCAAAATACTTCTGAAAACGATAAGAGAACATAAAAAAAGTGTTAAATGCTCAAAATACTTTCGCTTGGGCAATGGTAAAGTTAGTTCGTTTAACCTCTGATACAGCGGCGGCATAGAGAACTAAAGTTCAGACTCAAACTTCAATTGATCTTCGATAGCGATGAAGGACAACAATTTCAAATCAAAAGGACATTATTTCAAATCGAAACTTTAAGCTCCACAGTCAAAGCATTGGCAGGCAAACAACAGTTTTTCAAAAGACAGGAAAACAGTTGACCAAATTTGTAGCAGAGGGAAAAACAGAGTTCCGCAATCCAAACCATCCCAGGCAAGATAAAATCAAAAGAGGAGGATCCCATAAAAAATTTAAAAATTTGAGAAAAATGTTGCAGCTACAACACTTTCTTAGATGCTTCCAGTGTTTCCTGATAACAACTAGTCTCCCCATTTTTAGAAATCAAATAAACAAATGAAGCATAATCTTCATATATTTTTGGAAAAGTTTTGCCCCATGTAGATCTTCACAAATTTTGTTGTGGTTGTGACATTTCCTCTGTTTCCTAAAAAAAAAATTTAATCGCATCTACATCTACATGAGCTTCTTCATGGACATCTTCATGAACCTCCTTTCTTGTAGATGGTTGAGTCTCCAACTAAATTTTATGAATCTATGATTATTCTGCCTGTTTCACCTCAACATCTACTACATCTGATTTCATGAGTGACAATTCATCAAAAACAACATCTATGTTAATGATGATCTTGTGGGTAGTAGGATCCCAAAATATGTACCCATTAATTCCATCACCATATCCAACAAAGTTGTAATTTTTTTGTGGGATCTAATTTCAAATGTTGATTCTTTGGAATTTTTGCATAAGCACTACAAAAAAATCATAAGATGTGAATAGTCACAAGGGTGTCATGTCTATACCTCTTTTGAAATCTTACAGTCTATTACAATTGATGGTGATTGATTTACTAGATAGCAAGTTGTAAGAACTGCTTCTCCCCACAATTTTTTATGCAATTTGGTAGTATTAAGCATGCACCTTTCTCTCTCTAAAGGAGTCCTATTCATACATTCAATGACATCATTTTGTTGAGGAGTGTATTTATGCCTTTAGATCCTAGATTCTTTGCAATAATTTTCAAACTCCCTGGATATGATCTCACCATCATCATCTGTTCTAAGACACTTAATTGATCTTGTTGGGCCTAGAGACAGTAAGGTAGAATTCATGCAAAACTATTCCTAAGTATGGAGAAGAGTTAAAGGAGGAGAATAAGGAGCTACGGCTGAAGAAGCAGCATAAAAGCAAGAAGAGGAAGGATGTTGCGACATAGGAAGTGAAAGAGAGGAAGAAGAGGAGGAGAAGGCGTTGGAAGAGGAAGTCGCGCCAGATAAGTAAGCCGCAATAGAAGGATGGAGTGCAACACGAGATGGTACGACAGAATATTAGCAGCAAAATCCGTGCAAATAACACAACGACAGTAAGGAATAATGATGAGAAAGTGTCAGGCCTTAACGATCATGGGCATGAGCTCGGCTGGAGTCGACGAAAACCACATGTGTGAATGCATCTTTGCGATTCAAGCCATTAGCGCATCCCATTAGGTGTTGTTAGAATAAGAAAGATAGCATGTTAGCTAGATATAGTAAGTCGGCTGAGAAAGACAACAATGAGTTTGTAAAGAGTCTGTATTGAGTCGGTATTGAATCTGTATCAAGTATGTATGGAAGCCGTATCAAGTATGTAATGGGGCTATAAAATAAGGAACCCAAGTTGTATGCAGGTTAGACATTCTCCCGACAGTCAGTGTTAGACATGCTCCTGACAGTCAGTGTTAGACATTATCTCTACAGTCAATTGTTGTAGGCTCTCATTGGTTGAAAAGCATGAGCTCTTGGTTGGTGTCTCTGTATTGTTGAGTGCATCAAAGTAAAGGTTCTACGACTGAGTGCACATAAGAGTAGGGAAGGTTGAGTCAATCCAGGTTGTGTGTGGATCGCTATAAGAGGCAGAGTAGGAAGAAAAAGAGAGATAATATCAGAGAATATGAGAGGGAGGAAGAGTCTGTAAAGTCAAAGAAGAAGATATTGAACAGAGTCTGTAGCTTAGTGCGCAGACAAAAGGTGCATCGATTTCCTCATGCTAGATGAAGAGAACCTTGTGGTTTTTTCCTGGATGGATTTCCACATTATATTCTATGTATATGTATGAATGTTGAAAGTGTCTTAGATATATGTGTAAATGTTATGTTAAATGAATGAATGTAGTTTTTCTTATAAATGAATAGATGTATGATGGTTTCCTTGTATTACTGGATGTGATTATGTTGCATGACTACTGGTTATTTAATGATTACATAATAAAGGTCGGGGCGCAACCTAGTTGTTAAGCATGATGAACACAAATAATCCACCTCTAGACCTTGTTGTAAGCCTGGGCATAGAGCCAGGTACTAAACACCCTCCCACACAACTTTAGAAACGTGGTTCTAGTAGTTACCCATCAAGAGAGATATTGCAGGTGAGATGAAATTTGTGTCGCATGTGCTACCAGCTGAGCTCTACTATGTCGGGCCCATATCTCGGGCTCTATTATGCTGAGCAGAAGGGATTGAACCTGGGTGATCAGGATCCCTAGAGAAAGGGACAGAGAGACAGAAAAGACAACAAATGTCTATGTTTCCTGGACCCTGAATCCTTGTGGTGAGGGATGTGTTGTGGTAACCAACGAAACCGGAGATCCAAGATTGGGTGGAGTCCAAATAATTAGAGTTCGCACGAAAAGAAAGTGAAGGATATCGGTGGAACCCAATAGAGTGGTTAGGCCAAATCATATACACAGAGATCCATGATATTTTCTTTTCTAAGTTTTCGATTGTGTTGCATGAATGCTTATTTAAGTTAGCGCCCAACAAACAAATTTTCAAGGCGGAGAAACAAGGGAGTGGGCTCCCTAGTTAATTGAACAACTGGAAGAAGTAAGAAACCTTGTGTCAAGAGATATAGATTTTTGGATAGATAGAATCCTGGAGGGATATATTACCGAGTTTGATGTTGAAACAATAAGCTCATACAGTGAGGCTGAGCAAAAAAAAATTCAAGTCCCACACAGTAGATATCTGTCATCTTTAAAGACGTGGATAAAAATGCTTGTATGTGAAAAAGGCATTATCCGAATGTAACAAAATTGTATCAAAATAGAGTGGCTATGTCTCAACAGAACCCTAAAGTGAGATTGTCCCTAGAGATAGTGGAATTGAACTAGAGCTAGGATTTTTAAGAAGCGAAAGAAGATTCAGGTCCGACAAGCAAAGAAAAACTTTGTTAGGGAGGGATTTGCAGCACAAACATCAAAGAAGAAGGCTACGAGCTTGTGTCATACTTGGACGGAGGGTCTTGTGATGAAGAATAGTAATACCAGCTAATCTCTGAAGGAGACAAAGAATCAGAAGAATCGACTAAAGCGTCAGAACAAGAACCCGGTTATTACTCGCCTACAACACTGCATACTTTTCCAGAGGTAAGATCAAGAGAATTATCTCCAAGTAATTTTGTAAATACGAGTAATACTAACGTTTTAAATAGCATACAAGGAAGTTCGAATAGCCAAAATTTTGTTTCAACTATACCAGAAGCTAATGCAATGGTTGGAGCTAACATTAAGTTACTAATATTCAATGGAAATGAGTTGGAAGACCCAGAAAAACATTGGTTCCTTTGTGAAGCTGTATGGACTGTGCGACAGATCCAAGATGAGAATATCAAGAAAATGCAGATGATTACAACTCTGCAAGATCATGCATTGGATTGGTATATGAAATTTTCCATAGTACCAGTAGGAGTTATCCCGAAAGCATTCAATGAGATTTGAGTGGGTTTGATAGATGAGTTCAGAAAACCAAAGTCTGAATCACAGTTCATCACTGAAATCAAAGAGATTAAGCAGTTACCAACAAAATCTGTTTGGGACTTTGACCAAATATTTAAGACATTGATGGCCAAAGTAAGCTTCCAAATGTCGAATGTACAACACAAGAAATGGTCTATTGTCGCTTTGTTACCACATATCTGCACCCAATTGATGTAACAGAAGATTGTGTCATAGATAGAGGCTCTGGAAATAGCAATGAAATTAGAAGCCTCGCTGATTGGAGATACTGGATCAAGAATGATGCAAATTCAGTCATAGCTGGCCAACCTTGTGTTGCGGCTCCAGGACATTAAGAAATGAAAAGAAGTTCAAGAAGAACTATGGTGTACAAGATCCAGAACAGAGGAACACCATAAATACAATTGCTTGACGCTCATGAACTATGTCGCAGTAGGTGCATCGATCCCATTAAACACTCAAGGAATGCCTTGGTGTAGGATATGCCAGACTAGGGGCCATAAGTCTGAAGAATGTTTGTACCTACATAAGATTATAAGCACACTAGCTAGTCTGTATTGTAAATTTTGTAGATCAATAGGTCATGATGAAAAAGATTGCATAACATTTCAGATACTGCAAGAAAAGACAATGGACACCTACTTAATGAAAAATGATGAGAAGATGCAAGCTGAAGAAGTGAAGCTTCAGTATCAGTCTGCGCAATATCAACAACTACAATACCTTCAACCGCAATACCAATAGAATCAGTATCCTCAACAACAACAATACCCTCTACAAAGGGCGCTGGAAACTTTAGAGGTCAAGGACAACAACAAGGAATGGGATTTGGTCGAGGAAGAGGCCAAGTCATATGTTATAATTGCGGGCAATCAAGAAATTTTTTCTGAGATTTCCAAAGTCTTGGGAAAACTTCTACATATTGTAAAGCATTTGATCACAATGTTGATCAGTTCCCGCAACTAATTGCGAAATGATAGGCTAGAACTGTTGTAAATCCCAACCCAGTGTAGAATCTGAATCTGAATCCCAATGAGAACATTTAGATGATTTCTGCTGAACCAAGAGAACCTCACATTGTTGTAGTCACAAGAGGAGGTGTTGCGATATGTGCAAACCAAAATACACAGCAAGGACAACCGTAGGTGAGACTTGCGGCACAAAAAAAAGCTCTGCTAGACATCCAAAATGAGAAAGAAGTCTTCTTGGAGGTGCGACAAGAATTCGTTGATGCTAACCATCCATCAACATATGGACAAGTCAAGACCATGTTCGAACGATTTGAACAACTCATCATGAATCCATAAATGAAAAAGGTTAGTAATCTTAAATAATTTTTCAAAATTTGTTTAGCACTAATCAATGATAAAGATGTTGTTGCAGAATTGACAGCACTAATAGAAGAAACCCCAAATGACATGCGACCTAAAAAAAGAGTTAATGATATCGGGAAAATATTGAAGACAGGCCGAGAACTGCGAATGATTGTGAAGATAGAAGGCTATGGTATGGATTATATCATATTAAATTTTGGCTCGGATGCCAACATATTGACAAGACAAACATGGGAGAGCATGCATAAGCTGCAACTAGACTGGTCTCCCATTCAACTAAGGCTTGCGAACGAGTCGAAGGTTCTACCAATTGGTAGACTAACTCAAGTGCATGTAGAAGTCAAAGGTTAAGAACATATGCCGACTTAGAAGTTATTGACATTGTCGATGACACAAATCCATATCCCGCACTTCCAGGAATTGATTGGCAAATAGACAACCAAACCATTATAAACTTCAAGAAAAGAATCTTATCATTTGAATATTTTGAAATAAGAGTGGTTGTGTCCATCGACTCGCTTGAAGGACAAAGATATGTTGAGCCCGTACATAGTGAAGGGCAGGGCAATCATCTAGATCAGCTGTATAACACTGTGTCTTCAAAGGAATACTATATAAATCCAACAACTGATGGGAAACTGAGTTTGTAGAGTGTAAGTTCATGCACATCTAGCTCGGGCAATGCCCTATAAAATTGGTAGAACGGGATACATGAAGTCTCCATGAGAATATGCGCAAGAATCACAAGAGTTGTCCGAAGGGTAGGATCTTAAGCAAGTGCGCTGCCTACATATGAAGGAACCTTGCATCTTTTCTGGAAGAATTTGAAGAAAAAGTCATAGAATCACAACGATTGCGCGCTCTAGACTATGTACTGAAAGCTACGCCTACTAGATGGTGGGGTGCACACAAACAATCTATTTCCAAATGGCCACAGTGTAGAAAATTAATGCAGATCAGATTTGGAGAAGAGATCAATCGCTCGAATCAAAAGTATACATGACTGACAAATCCTGTGGAACATATTGAGCACTATCGCAAGAACTGGAAAGAATATTTATGACAAGAATGGGTGCATCGATTCATCCACACTTTGGAAATGGTACCAAGACAATGGTACACATTAGTAGAGTTGCGATGAGGAAGTGTTGAATGAGAAAACTTAGTTGTAAGCTTCAACCAGACATTTGAGTTCACAAATGAACACCCGATACTCGATGTTGAGTTACAAATAATAAAGGAAAAGATATTTGAAGAAATCTCGATCGAAGCCATGAATTTCCATCACTGCAACATGACAGTACACAATTGGATGGAATGCTACAATATCACATGAGATCTGAATGATGATGACCCACTTGACATTAATATACCTGATTCAGAAGGTATGCATCCAGTGGAAGGAGTTGCTATGACCACCGAACAGTTTTTAAAACCACCTAAGATTAAGAAAGTAAATATTGGGTCGGTTGAAAACCCAAAATTTGCTAATATTGGAGATTATTAGGACTATTTAACCATGGGAAAGATCATTGAATTACTACATGAATTTCAGGGTTTATTCCCTACAAAGTTTTCCAAAATGAAGGGCATAGTTTGGTACTTAGGTGAAATGAAGATACCCTTGAGGCATGATGCAAAACTAGTCAAGCAGTGGTCATACAGATTAAATCCACGCTACAAAAAGAACGGTAAAGTTGAACTTGATTGGATGCTAGAGACTGATGTAATAGAACCAATTGAAGAATCATAATGGATCAAGCCCTATTGTGGTACAAGACAATAAAACTTTAGGGGAAGTGAGAATTTGTTTTGATCTCAGGAAATTAAATGATGTTTTCTTACATGATCCATTTTCGACTCCATTCACAGATGAAGTACTAGAGAATGTCGAATGACAAGAAATGTATTCATTTACTGATGGATTCTCGGGCTACCATCAGTTAAGAATTGCAAAAGAGGATCGATTCAATACCACCTTTGTAATAGAGTGGGGATGCTACCAATTGATACATGGTAATGTCCTTTGGACTCAAGAATGCGCCTGCAATATTTCCAAGAATTGTAGTTGCTGCATTTAAATATTTTATTCACAAATTTATTGAAGTCTACTTACATGACTGGAGAATATTTGGTTTTATAAAAGATCACATCGAAAGTCTTAGAGTGATGTTGGAACGATGCCTCCAGTATCAAATTGCCCTCAATTTAAGAAGGTGTATTTTTTGTGCACCTTTTGGAGCTCTATTAGGCCATGTGATCTATCGTGACGGAATTTTGTTGATCCAACCAAAATCGCCATCATCCTTGACTTACCACCACCTACCACAGTTTAACAGTTACGAGCAACATTAGGACATACGAGATACTACATGAAGTTCATCAAAGGATATGCAGAGGTGACTTCCCCAATGGAGAGATTGCTGAAAAAAGATGCTCATAAAATAGGTTCTATGATAAAGATGAATAAAATTCTTCTGAAGTATGGGTCTTCTTAGCTTAAATAACAAAAAACTTATACTGCGAGTAAATAGCTAAAAATTTTCCAATCTATTCACAACGTGTACAAAAACACTGATCTACTATTGTCTTTCACTTATAAACATAAGTTGTGGGTCTATAAAAACAAGATGAAATAGTCCTCCATTTGAAAATAAACCCTTGTTCCTTCATTTTTTGTTTAACCCACAAAATCTTATTGTCTTAAATCACTTGTCCAAACACTCCTGGATTTATAGAAGTAAATCAGTTTAAAGCAGATAAGAACTGAAAAAATAAATCTATATAAAATAGCTTAAAATCACTTTAACTTTTAAAAATTGGTAAACTTGTTAAACAGTCCTAGGTTTATCAAAATAAATCTATTAAAAGTGTGTACGAATTGAAAATGGCTTAAATTGGTAAACAATAAACAAGATTTATTAATGGCATAGATCATTAGAAAATACTAGGCTAAAATAGACTATATTGTTCATCACCATGGTTGAAAATCCTAAATATATAATGATAATAAGATTTATTAATAGCTTAGATCATTACAAAAAACTAGGCTAAAGTAAACTATAATGTTCATCACTGTGGCTGAAAATACTAAATAAGCTAACTCAGTTAAAGAATCATAGACAGCTTTGAACAAGTTCTAGTTCGTTACAAATAGTCAAGTATTCAAATTAATCCTTGTTAACACGAAAATAAGCTGTATTGAAGCAAATTTATTACGACTCAAGAAAAACTTAAAATATCAGTCCAAGAGAAGCAAATGACAGGGTAAATGAACAAGAAATAGAACTTGAAACCTCATAAAGAACAAAATGAAAAGGAAAGTAAAGAAAAGGTAAACTTTACTTTAAAAGATGAATCACCAAACTGCATTTATGCAATTAGCAACACCGGCAGAATCCCTAGTAGAGTTTCAATCGATTCGCAAAGCTTCGCCATTACTTTGAAAAAATTGTATATGAAAAATTTAAACCAACAAATTGCCGGAATATATTTACCAAATACATGGTTTTATAAGGTAAAATACCAAATACTAGAATGTATGGCTTGGGTCTAATAAGGTAAAATGGCCTTAGCTTAATAAGGTAAAATATTTATGTATGGCCTCGTTTAGACTACACCGTCTTATTGAAAAAAACCAGAATATAAAACATTACACATTACTTTGGTTGTATTTATCAAATGCTTTATGTGAGGCTAAATCAAATTGTGGATGAGTCGTCAATGATTGATTTTAAACATATTGCATGCTGCTAATGTACCTGTATGGTGAATGATGTGCATGAGAATGAACTGGGTCATAGTTAAGGTCTTTATTGGATGTACAACTCAATGGTAATTTCTTTACTTATATATACAAGTCATCCAACGTCATCACAAAAAAACTAATGGCATTCGGTATAAATAATATTTCATAAAATTTAATCTAATAAAAAAAACTTAAACTTAAAATTATATTAAACATCAGTCATCTAAGAATTAATCAAGTAAGATTTGCCATTAACAATGTAAAATATTTATTTCACAGTGATTACCTAATTATTCCCTCAAACTATTATAATACTACTAAATAGTGTAAAAAGACATCCCAAGAAAAAACAATTTTACCAAAACATTTGAAAAAATTTGTCAGGCCAGAAATCAAATAAATATGGCCTTTTAATATGTTTTCATAATATTTCTTATTAATATTAAAAGTATTTACAAAAACAAGTAGGAGAGCAATAAGCACTCTCCAGCAATTAATTGCTGCAGGTGCAGAGATTTGATCCAATATTAATTCAATGGTTGCTGTGCCCTACAACAACAGCATTAATTGCTGCCTTGCGAGGTGCTTATTGCTCTCGAAGCTTGCAAAACTTTAACCGACTTGCTTTCGCCAATGACCTATAAAAGCTGTGAAAAAAGGGCGTTGGACATTTCTATTACCCTTTTCGACATGGATATGTCTGAAAATTTTAATTTATTCAGATGAAAATCTAAGTAAAGAGAGATAATGTGATGTTCTATACCGTAGTGGAGGGGTTATCATTGTTATTGTTTTGTGCATAACCTGAATCCTTGTCCCAAAAGAATACTAGACTGTTTGGTTTTAGGGCAAAGTTCTGTAGAGATAGAGGAATTGGGAGAAGAGGGGGAACGTCTACAATGCCTTCCAATATCTGCACCACTTTGCTCATCGATGGCCTCGCATCTTCGTCGTCCTGGATGCACCATCCTCCCACGATGGCAGCTCTCTTCACCTGCTCTGCATCTGCATCGTTCATCAATTTTTTGTCAAGCACCTCCATGGCCTCTCCGCTGCTGATTTGAGTTGCAGCCCACATGGGAAAAAAGAGCTCGCTGCCTTCTGAGTCGTCATTCATGTTTCTCCGACCTGCAACGATTTCAAACAATGTCATGCCAAAGCTGTACACGTCAGCCCTGGCAGTGATGGGCAGGCCTGAGAGCCACTCTGGGGCCAAGTATCCTCTGGTTCCTCTCATAGTCGTCAAGACCTTACTATACTCTCTGCCCAGGAGTTTCACCAGCTCGAAATCAGCCACCTTGGGGCAGAAATTAGAATCCAAGAGGATATTTTCAAGCTTGATGTCGCAATGGATGATGCAGTCCCTGCACTTCTCATGCAGGTAAGCGATTCCACGGGCAGTCCCCACCGCGATTCCGAAGCACGTTTTCCAGTCCAACAGCTTGTTCTGATTCTCATGATCATCTTTGTGGAATAAGAAGGAGTTGAGGGAGACATTGGGCATGTACTCGTACACCAGGAGTCTTCGAGAGCCCTCGGTGCAGAATCCCCGAAGCCGAACTAAATTCACACGCTGTGTGGTTCTGATAGTGCTCACTTCCATGTGGAACTACTTCTCTCCTTGGCTCACACCCTCCAATTTCTTAACCACCACCAGAGAGCCTTCTGTTAGAGTCCCTTTGAAGACGGAACCTAAACCCCCACCTCCTAGCCGCTCAGAAAAGTTCTTCGTTGCATTCTGCAGCTCTCTGTAACTGAATACAGTAAGCGTTCCCTGCACGTATTCTGTTCTGGACAAACGCAAGCACCTGCAACACCAGAAAGAGAGCAAGACAAGGACCAGAATAATCACAACCAGACCGCCCCCAGCACCACCCACTAAGGCGGTAAGATTAGTTGTCTTTTTTTTGGAATTAAAGGAAGCGAGAACATCAGATGCATCTAACCGTAGAAACAGAGAGATCCCGTTGGAGGTATCATAGAGATTTACCAATTTCCCAAACCACATTATACACGCCTGCAAAGTATCACTAAGAATGTAGGCATATGTGGTGCACGAGCAATTGCAGAGGCAGGCCGACTGGCAATTTCCTTGCGCTTTGTATTGAAACCCTTGAGGGGCATAGATTTGACAGACAGTTCTACAAAGCCGTCAGTAGTGTTACTGATGCATCGTAACAGTGTCTTCCGAATACAGCCATTTGACGACTGCTGAGATTCCCATTCGCGGTTGTCTCTGGGAATAAATCTCAGCAAGTAGTTGCAGGATTGGACATTGTTATTGTTACACGATCCATAAGGCCCGCACACGGCGTACACCTCGCATTGATCTTTGGGCCGTTGCCATACCATGCTCCATTCGTTATTTTCCAGCAGTAAGGACACGAATTTCTCCTGACTGGTCCATAATGAAACGGGACAATGCTGTGAATCCATGCATTATAGAATAAGTGAAATATTTATACGAACCGTTGCTGTAAAATCCGAAATCGAACATGTAATTTGCTGACATCTCCGCAACATTGGAAAAAATTTTGTCGTTCCAAACACCGCTCTCCCAGTATGTAATGCGATTCTTCCACTGCAGCACATACTGGGGTACTCCGTTTGGATCCATCCGAAGGGCGAAGGGCCCTGGACTTGGATCCCAAGGATCCCTCCATGATGTCAGCCTCTCGCCTATACCAATCTTCATCCCTGGCAACCACATATTTCCCGGGTGGTCGAAGCTCTGCCAAATGCTTTCAGATGTATTCTCAGCACTCAGCATGACCAAGTTACCAGAATCCATTATCATAGCCGAAGAAGGTTTCTTCACCTTTCCTTCGAAGGACCAGACTTTGGATTTCCCATAAGACAGAAGAAGACTCCCGTCCTCTATGAGCTTGAAAACGCCCGATGCGTTCTGCAGCGGCTGCTCTCTGTTGGCCACCCACGCGATCGTTTGCTGTGAGGCCGTGGCATACCAAATACCTACATACCATTTCTTAACGTTGTTGTTGTCGTTGAGACTGAAGAATCCCAATTTGAAGATACCACCATTGGAAGTCTTGGTCTAATCACCAGTGAGAGAGACGCCAGGTAACATTATGCTGCCGGATGCTGCATCTTCACCATCACTTGGCTTTATCTGAAGTAGCAGCAGGAAGATGAAAAAACAAGCAAGAACATGTGGGAGTTGCTCTCTCATTATATTAATTTGTATCCACCATTGTGAAATCTGTATGGAACGAGGGGCGAATATATATACAGTAGACTCCCGGAGGAACAAGCTTCTTCTCATTTTTATGAACTAAAGCTCGTGTTGAGGAATTCTTGGTTCCACTCTGACAAGTCAATGAATGCAGTATATCTTGACTGACCACGGATTCCCCACAGTTCTATCGACTTACACTGGTTGACTAGGGACCCGAGAATTCTATTCACTTACGTTTTCTTGCACCTGACAAAAAATTGATAACGGATAAATGCATCATATCAGCCGAGCTTATCCAGCATGTATGTTCATGCTGGAAACTGGGCCCTTACCGGTAGCGGCATCCCTGGCTCCCGTCTACCCTAGCGTTCACCGACGCCCTCCATTCCGTCCTGTACTGGTTTGAAAGGTTCTGGGCCACGTAGCATATACAGGATCGCATGCAGCAGCACAAGTGATGTGACCGCCACTTATGGAAATGGCCATTGGCAAGTTAATTTTAATATGGCAACCCATTACAGGGACATGCATGGCATATATCAAGAGCCCAATCCATATCATGCATGCATGGCATCATGCGGTTTAGAGGCCTGTACAGGTTCAATGTTTCAAGGCGACAAGAAGTTTGAATTTTGAAATTTTAAATACCTCTTTTTAAATACCAGCTCTCTATAGGAATACCAAATACCGGTGGCTTTTCATCACGATAAATCTCCGTCCTGACGGCCGAAGCAGAAAGTATTAATATGCGCAACTATCAAACCGAAAATCACATCTCTTGGGCTCTTGCGCTTTTCATTCAGAGTTCAAGTCTCATAATAGAGATTCCCTCTTCAAATTCGGTTCGGTCTTGTTGGGACGCATACTCCATGTTTGGGTAACTCCGCGGTTAATCAGAAAGTTTGTAAGCGGAGTTACGGGTCAAAACAGTCTTAGGGGTGTCGGGGGAAGTTAAAACTCCTTTTTTGTAATAAACCCTTGGTTGAAATCCAGGGTTTAGGGTTTTGGGTGCCCATGGTTTAAGACCATGGTTTTGTAAAAATGCGCAGTATAAATAAGCACTTATGTAAAGAAGATAGGTTAGGTTTTATGATGTAAGAAAGATTAAGGCGAAGCTAAGGTTGATTTTGTAAGGAAAGGTTAAGTCCCAGCTGTGTGCGTGGACGACCTTTGCAGCTGTGTGCGCAGAGGGTTTTTGTAAAGAAGATTGAGGAAAGACTTGTAGCTGTGTGCGCAGGGGCCTGCTGCTGTGTGCGCAGCCTTTTTAAGGACTGAAGGGATCTGTAGCTGAGTGCGCAGATCAAACTGTGGTTTTGTAGCAAGTTGAATAAAACACAGTTTGTGGACATAGCCCCTACACTGGGGGTGAACCACGTTATATCCGGTGTTGTGGTTTCTTGTGTTGTTTCTGTTTTTGTTTCTGTTTATGCATTAATAACTGTATACATCTGATAAGTTAGATCGCTGCTAATATTTAGCTTCGCTGTGAATTCCCTGTAGTGGGTTGAGCAAGTCACGACTGTTTATTTATCTGCGAAGTTGTATGTGAATGAATGGTAAAGCGTTATAATTAATTGATTAATAAGGTTATTAAAGGCTGAGGTACAGTAATCCCCCTCTCTGCTTGCAGAAACCTGATTCTGCGGCACCCCATAGCTGTTTCGGGTGATACTGCAACCTACGCGCAGGTTGTTGCTGAAAGGGCCAACACTGTGGGTCTTTTGTTGGTGCGACACTAAGGATTAAACCCAGGTCTGCCCTATTGCCAACAAATTGGTTCTGTTGCCGGTTGAACTCAGTACCTGCTCAAGAGGGGTTTACATCGTACCTCAAGGGCTATGTTCTGGAGGCCCTCTGCGAAGGAAATCGGTGATTGGTTTGCTGAGACTTGTCTGAAATTCGCGCAGCAAGAGAATACGAATCCATGTCAAAGCGCAAGTGAATTTTTACAAAGGTATGTTTTTTGTGATGCTTATGAAATTTTTTTTGGTAGTATCCACATAGAGTTGCACCAGTGGTTGTCTAGGTTAACAGAGAGGAGGACGCACTTTCAAGCTCGACAGATTCCTGTGTGGACCCCCGCAAGGGTCAATCTTGTGCAACACGTGAACAACGAGGTATCCCGCGTTGTTGACTTTTGGACGACGCGGACGTTGGAAGCCTTTGTGACAGAGTTTGCCATTGACACAAGCACTTCTTTCAGCGAAGCTAAACAACAGTTTTTCAAAGGGCCCCGTGGTAAGTTTTTAAATTCCTTAAGTTTGAAGATTAAAATACTATTGGTTGAAAAGGGTATATTATTATTTGAATCAAACTGTTAGTTTAGTCATACTAACATATGTTTGCAAGTGAGAATACCTTCGACGCGCAAAGTGGGTTGCCGCGAAGTGCGCAAAGGTAAAAAAAATATTTTGAGTCCTACTCCTCAGGTCAAACCACCGCACCTCCCCTTGTAAACCCTCAACAGCCAGACCCTGAGGAAAACCCTTCGGTAGGAAACCCTCCCGTCACCCCACAGCATCGCTTTGTTACCCCTAACGTTCGGTCGCAGTGTGACAAGAAATCAAGTCCGAGTATTCTGGCCACAGGTCAATCTGCCCCCATAAACCCCCCCCCATCAACGTCTTGTCCCCCTCCCAAACCTCCCCGAACCACCATGGCCCACCTAGCTGATGACATTAAGCTGCCCATCTTCAAAGGAACGGGATCAGAAGATCCAGAATAGTTCTGGTTTTTATGTGAGGCCGTCTGGAACGTGAAGAGTATTACAGACCTGGATGTGAGAACTGCGCAGCTCATTACTTCCTTTCGCGACCGGGCTTTGACCTGGTTCATGAAATTCTCCAGTAATCAGCACCCCACTTTGGATGAAATCAAGGCAGCCATCACTAAGGAATTTAAGAAACCAAAATCAGAATCGCAGAGCATCACTGAACTCAAAGAGATTCAATAGAGGCGCGGCGAATCTGTGTGGGACTTTGACTAGAGATTCAAAGTTCTACTAGACCAAGTCAGCTTCACCATTAGTCCTGCGCAGCACAAGGAATGGTTTATTGCAACATTATTGCCGCATATCAGAACTCCGCTCATGCAACAGAAGGTTGCTGACCAGCTAGAGGCTCTGGAAATCGCAATGAAGCTAGAGACCGCCCCTGTTGGAGACGATTCTGGTATTGCTCAAATCCAAGCACAGCTGGCAATGATGGCCCTGGAGCTTCACGACATGAAGAAGGCTAAAACCAGTCGAGAGGAGGTCTGGTGTACGCAATGTCGGTCCAAGGGTCACGATAGGGACCAGTGCCCCATGGCCAGAACTTACCTAAATATGGGCGCGCCCAACCAATTCAATCCCGGTGTTCTATATTATGAGATTTGTCGAACCTCTAGCCAGCACCGCCCTGAGAATTGTCATCTTCTTCAGAGATATGTTCAAGTTCCCAAAAACCCCTACTGCCAGTTCTGTAAGTCTATAGGGCATAATGAAGAAGAGTGTCGTAGTTACGACCTTATGCGAGACCGCACCTCTGACACCTACAGAGTACACAATGAGGCCCAGAATAATGATGGCTATGGTTACCGTGGCGGCGCCTCCAGAAGAGGTGCTTTTGGTGGTCGCGGCCGTAGTGGGATGACCAGAAGAGGTAGAGGCCAGGTTGTGTGTTACAATTGTAACCAAGTTGGCCACTTGGCTCGCGACTTTCGGAACCCCACTACAACCTGTCGGTATTGCCGCGCAGTGGACCACGTGATTAAACAGTGCCCCCAGCTCCTCGCAAAGATTCAGGAGAACAACCGTGGCCCTACCCCTAATATTCAGTTGATTTCCGTTGAGCAAAGACCTGCCGCAGCCCTCAATGTGGTCACCCGAAGTGGAGCTACAATGCATATTCAAAGCACACCCAAGCAACCTATCACGGTGTGCGCATGTAAGACCTCTGAGGAAGTCCCATCCCTTGACCCTGCGAAGGACCAAGCACTCGCCCAGGAGGCCCAGTGCGATATTGTTAACCCTGGCGCAGCAGAAGTACCTGCGCGGCAACATCAGCAGGCTTCGCAGCCACAAGGGGCCTCATCGAAAAAATTAAGTACACTATCCTCTTTCTTGCAGAGTTGTATGAAACTCTTGCGGAATCAGAATGCTTTAAAAGAGCTGCAAAAAGTTCTTGCTGTCACAGACCCTCAGAGAGGAATTGATTAGGAGAAAACTGTTAGTCGTGTCCGAAGAACGGGAAGGGAAATGAGATTGAACGTTCAGATAGGGGAATATGATATGACTGATGTCATTTTGGATCTTGGATCAGACGTTAATGTCCTACCCAGGCAGACCTCGGGACAAATGGGAAAGCCTTCCCTGATTTGGTCACCTATACAACTGCGACTAGCTAACCAGCAAAGGATTGTACTTCTCGGGAGACTTCTTAGTGTTCCAATAGACATTGATGGGGTCAGTACTCTAGCAGATTTTGAAGTTATTGAGATCATTGATGACAGCAACCCTTATCCAGCCCTGTTGGGAATTGAGTGGGCCATGGCCAATGCTGCAATTATCAACCTTAAGAGGAGACAGATGACCTTCGAAGGAAATAGTCTGTGCATTATCATACCCCTCGACCCATCCCAAGGAGAAAGATATACAGAACCACTCATAGATGAAGGGGAGCAGGATACTCTAGACCACATCTACAACATCACAGCCAAGGATGTAGATTATGTCGAACCTGACGCTGATGGTGTAATGGATTGGCAATGTGATAGTTCCTGCATGTCTGATTCAGACGATGGTCTGGAGAACTGGCAGAATCGACTGTATGAGCTACATGGCCATAGATGCATGCAGATCACTCAGTCTCTTAGATGCCTTAGTGCACAGCCTAGAGGGTTGCCTACATATGTTGAGATGACAGAACCTGGAGAATTTATTGCACATGTGTCCGACCGAGTACCTCAGTCACAAAACACCCAGAGTCTGGAAGCAGCACTAGGAGCTACAGCAGCATGGGGGACCGACCCTAAAGAGTCTCACCCCAGTCGGGGAACCTACCAGAAATTCCTACGCCCCAGATTCATAAGCCAAGCTCAAGAGGTGCGAAGTAAGTTCAAGGGGCCGAATAGCCTTCAGGGACATTTGAGGCAGTACTATATAGCAAGGGAAAACACACCTCACCAGGAGAGGGTGCATAAGTTCGTGCATATCTTGGAACCTATAGTGAAAAATTGGCATACGGAGGTTGAACTCCGACACGGCACTGTAAGTAGGGATGATCTTGTTGATAGCTTTTCGATCACATTTTCTATTAACAAAAGTGGTCCTGTTTTAGATATAGCTTTCCATGACAAGGAAAATGATGATCACCCAGGAATTGAATACCAAACCAAGGGGCAGAGCCAGGACGCCAGTCCCTCAAACCTAATAGTCCTGTCACAAATATTACCAGGTCGGGTCAAAGGGCACTATTGTGCCGAAGTTGCTTGTTGTCCCGAAGTTTCAGCCATGATTCTGCCGAGGCCAAGAAACACAGCGAGGCTCAAAATCTGACCATTGGGAAGCAGCCAAATTGGCAGCGGTAGTGTTTTAATTGCCTTAAATACCTGTACTAAGACGATTATCGAAAATCGGGTAACAGTTGGACAAGATTTCCGTAAGATTTGGTGCCTTCAATGCACCGTCCTGCCCGATGTGATTGGTGGCATGTATAAGAAGATGCCTAAGTCAGGGAAAATTGTATCCTTCATTTCGTCAAGTTTTATGAGTGAACCCATGGCAACAGAAAGACAGATTGACGACTTAGTAAGAGAATTCGAGCGAGAGGACCTGATAGCTTGCTCTAATCGGCCGCCTGCTTCTGTTCCCGGTGAAGACACCCAACCAGCACCACCATGGCCGATGCAGACTCGGTCTGCTAGAAAAAAGTGCAGAACTGAAGTTTGCTCCAAGCTCAACCAAGATCGGTAGAGGCGAATAGGGAAAACGCCGGCAGCACCTCCTATGGATCCCCCCGGTTCAGCACAGGTACCGGCCGGGGATAGGGAGAACATTGCACCTCCACGGCCACCTTATCTCCAACCTATTTGCCCAGATGCCAATATTCCCCGATGGACAAAGCAAGTCACATTAACCACACCCTCGCTACCACCAGGAGTTCAGCTGGTCGGCAGTATGACAGGGAAGATAGATCGGCTCAAGTACAATGACCACGACACAAATGATCATGGCAAATTTCCCCAGTTTGCACCGGCCGAATACCTGCACCGTCTCAACTACCCAGAACATGATGTACCCCTACTGGAAGTGCAACTGTGGGATGCAGGCCTGGATAACGCTGGCCTACTCAAGGTGCTTGATATCCCACATTTCGGTCGCGGCATACACGTGACTATAGTGGCCAAACAGTTGCTTGCGTTAGTGCATGATGGCTATTTGTGGACAGGAGACTAGCAAATCCCCATTGATGCCGCACTCATTAATAAGATCACAGGGTTATCTATGGCAGGACCTGATCCGGGAGATGATTTTCCCTCAAAACATGAGGATACAAAGCTTGCACAAACTATGAAAGAGCGGTTTGGCCTGACCAAGGGGAAACGGGGGTATCACACCTCCGCGATTCAGGAACAGCCTATTCGCGTTGCAGCTGAACTCATAGCCTGCAAGATCATCCGGAAATGTAGGCCTACTGAGGTACCTGCTCCAGTTATCCGGATTGCCATGAACTGCGCCGAAGGATACACTTACAACTGGTCCGCATATCTTGCAAGGGAATTCCTGGAGGATGTTCGTGATGCACAGGAAAAAGGTAGACCTTTTCATTACTCCTGGTTGTTAATACTTATTGCATTAGTTGGGTGGAAAGAACCCACCGAAGCTCAATTTGTTGAAGTAAACCCAGGCCGGCCGGAGGCATTAAGGTATGCCTCCCTCTGGCTATCCTCGAATAAGGAAACTCAGCAAATGACGAACACTGTGTTCATCTGTTATGCCATGAGTATCCACATGGAGATTCTGTGAACACCTTGGCTTACCAATGAGTTGTTCTCTAAATATGAGGGTGCCGCGAACTTCAGGGCTGATCTTCATCATGTGTTCATTCAAGCCCGTGCCAATCCACGACATCGATGGTTTAAATTACCTTATGTAGTAACCGAATTAGATGTCACGGGCATTGTTCAGCTATGGCCAGCTAAGTGGTTGCAAGACGTCGGGAAAAAACCCTCTATCCCCGTTCCCCTGGCTACAAATATTGGCGCAGGTCCCAGTCAGGCGCAGCAGAAAAACCCATTAGAAGATAGCGAAGACCTGAGTGATTCGCAGATGGATGGCGATGGCCAGGACGGAGATGGCGGCCAGGATGATCAGGATGAGGAGTCGTGCAAGACTCTATCAGATCCTAGCCCATCAACCAAGCGCAAGTCACCAGAAGCAGCAGCGGTAAATAAGCCGCAGTCCCGCAAAAAGGCAAAAGCGTCGAAGGACAAAAATGTTGAAGAATATGTCACTATAATGCTGGATGAGCTGGAACAGGCTCTAGAAAAATCTACTGGGACGCTTACCAAAAAATGGTCCAAGTTTTCCCAAATGCATCTTGTCGAGCTCACAGGTATAGCAAACAGGGTTTCGGAGCTAAAAGAGTTAGCGGCAAAATCAGTAACCAGTACTGCGACAAGTAGCACTACAGCAACTGCGCAGCAGGATCTTAGGCAATGGCCAACCAGAGATAACCGAGGTCAAGTATCACGTGCAGCTCTGATACTGACCGATGCAGATTCCCGGTCCCAGATGAATATGACTGTAGGGCTCGATTATACAAAGATGACCATGTCAGAATTGCACCTCTACCAGCTAGCAATTACAAAGGAGATCCATGCACGAGATCAATTGTCCCAAATCCAATTGGATGACATTACCAAGCAAAACCAAATTGTCGCAGCACAACTAGAAGAAGTGGCGCAAAAGAAGATAGATGCTGAACATAAAACAACTACACTTATGCAAGAATTGGATGAGGCCTGTCGGAGTCTTTCTGATTTTGACCTGCAAGGTGCAGAGGAACCAGCACAGAGAATTTCTAAGCTGAGAGACTATGCCCAGCAGTCTCGCAGTGAGATTGACAGGTTGAAGACAGAACACCAGCACCAGATCGCAGAACTTCAACTGCGCATCCCTCCTGAGACTCCACCAGAGGCCCGGGAACAGCGCCATAGGGACATCAAGGCTTCAGCAGCAAAAATATCAGATAATACAACCAGCGTCGCCAAATTGCTGGAAGACAGCATCGAAGCCTGGGCGAACCTCCAAGACCATCCAGATGTAGGTAAGATCCAGGAATCCATCAAGATACGCCAGGCCGAATTAGATGCAATCAGAATAGAAATCAAGACACTACCACCTATGCAGAAGATGGCTAAAGTGAAGCGCAGCAAGGAACTTCAGCAGGAAATTGAATCCTGCAGGACAAGGGTAACGCTGCTGTAGACTTCACTCTAGCCCCTGGTTAATGAAGCATTGGAATTAAGTAATACTGCAGAAAACCAGCTCAAAGTTTTGAAGAGCTACGACAGTTTTGCGCAGGAATGGGTTAATATAGATTCATCTTCAGTGTTACAAGAGTTGGTGGAAAAGGAGAAAGCCGCTGATGACATACTACATAATCTCAACAGTCGCTTCAACACCTTCGTGCAGAATATTTTATCACCAGAGATGTCGTAGGGTGTCCCGGGACGGGCCACTAGTGAGTCTTAGGGGCCTGTTGGGACGCATACTCCATGTTTGGGTAACTCCATGATTAATCAGAAAGTTTGTAAGCAGAGTTACGGGTCAAAATAGTCTTAGGGGTGTCGAGGGAAGTTAAAACTCCTTTTTTGTAATAAACCCTTGGTTGAAATCCAGGGTTTAGGGTTTTGGGTGCCCATGGTTTAAGACCATGGTTTTGTAAAAATGCGCAGTATAAATAAGCGCTTGTGTAAAGAAGATAGGTTAGGTTTTATGATGTAAGAAAGATTAAGGTGAAGCTAAGGTTGATTTTGTAAGGAAAGGTTAAGTCCCAGCTGTGTGCGTGGACGACCTCTGCAGCTGTGTGCGCAGAGGGTTTTTGCAAAGAAGATTGAGGAAAGACCTGCAGCTGTGTGCGCAGGGGCCTGCTGCTGTGTGCGTGGCCTTTTTAAGGACTGAAGGGATCTGCAGCTGAGTGCGCAGATAAAACTGTGGTTTTGTAGCAAGTTGAATAAAACACAGTTTGTGGACGTAGCCCCTACACTAGGGGTGAACCACGTTATATCCGGTGTTGTGGTTTCTTGTGCTGTTTCTGTTTCTATTTCTGTTTATGCATTAATAACTGTATACATCTAATAAGTTAGATCGCTGCTAATATTTAGCTTCGCTATGAATTCCCTGTAGTGGGTTGAGCAAGTCACGACTGTTTATTTATCTGCGAAGTTGTATGTGAATGAATGGTAAAGCGTTATAATTAATTGATTAATAAGGTTATTAAAGGCTGAGGTACAGTAATCCCCCTCTCTGCTTGCAGAAACCTAATTCTGCAGCACCCCATAGCTATTTCGGGTGAGACTGCAACCTGCGCGCAGGTTGTTGCTGAAAGGGCCAACAGTGTGGGTCTTTTGTTGGTGCGACACTAAAGGATTAAACCCGGGTCTGCCCTATTTCCAACAGGTCTATGTGAGATTCAAAGTTTCTTAGCAAGGGTTCTGCTCAGGGTTTGGCCTTTTAACTATCTGGATTGCAACTGTGAGCAAAAATGGCAGGGGCAACTATCTACGCATCTGTAGGTCTCTTCGTCGCTGCGATGATAATAATGCTGGCAGCAAAGACGACGGCACCATCTCCCAGTCCAACAATGGACGCAGGTGTTGCTTAAATTCCTTTTTTTTCCCTCCATATTCATTGTCCTAATGGTCTCATTCATCTCTTTCTTGGCCTCAATTCGGTTTTACTGAGATGTACTACAGTTGGGCTTGTTGATGCATACTCTTTGATTTAATATATGGATCTTCTCACTGGGCTTGTTGATCCATACTCTTTGATTTAATAAAATGTATGTAATAATCCGTATGTAAAGTTGTCAATGTATAAGTAACAGGAAACAAATTGCAAACATCTACTTAAACTTAGATTTCAAAGGGCATCGCATCGCACAGACTACTCAAAGAAATTCATAAATAACCCCAAAATATGGGGAATCCAAGATTGTGAAAAATATTTTTATTAAATCAAAGAGTATACATTAACAAGCCCTATGAAAATATCCCTAATAGATAAACAGTAATGGAGTATGAAATCCATGTGCAGGACAGAAAAGACTGGGTCTCTCGTCCTGAATTTAAAAAAATGGAATTTGATACGTCACAAAACGTGTAAGAGGAAAGTAATAGTCGTCTCTCCCAAAGGATCATAAAAACCGAACCAAAGAAGTACATCTCAGTAAAACCGATCTAAGGCCAAGAAAGAGATGAATGCAACCATCAGGGCGACGAATACGGAGGGAACAAAAGAGAATTTAAGCAGCACCCGCGTCCATTGTTGGACTGGGAGATGGCGCCTTCGTCTCTGCTGCTTCTGCTGCCAGCATTATTATCATCGCAGTGAGGAAGAGAGCTACAGATGCGTAGATAGTTGCCCCTACCATTCTTGCTCACAGTTGCAACCCAGATAGTGAAAATGCCAAACCCTAAGCAAAACCCTTGCCAAAGAACTTTGAATCTCACACAGACTGAACCAAATTTGAAGAGGGACTCTCTATTCTGAGACTTGAACTTTGAATCAGAAGCGCAAGAGCCCGAGAGTTGTGAGTTACGGTTTCATAGTCATTCATATTAATACTCGTTTTTGCTTCGGCCGTCAGGATGGAGATTTATCGTGATGAAAATCCACCGGTATTCGGTATTCCTAGAGAGCCTGTATTTAAAACGAGGTATTTAAAATTTCAAAATTCAAACTTGTTGCCGCCTTGAAACATTGAACCTGTACTGGCCGCTGAACCGCACTATGACATGCATTCATGATATGGATTGGGCACTTGATGTATGCCATACATGTTTCTGTAATGGGTTGCCAATGGCCATTTCCGTAAGTGGCGGTCACATCACTTGTGCTGCTGCATACGATCCTATATATGCTACGTGGTCCAGAACCGGGAAACCTAGTACAGGATGAACGAAGGGAGCCGGTGAACGCTAGGGTCGACGGGAGCAGGGTTGGAATTTCAAATGACGGACACCCGTCAAAATTTCCTGTAACAAGCAAAATCTGAAACGTTTTCTGTATTCTAAGCCAGATTTTGACGGTCTCTGCAAAATCTTAGCTGTATTTGACGGGTAAATTGACCCATGACGGGAATTTACCCGTCAAATTCCATCCCTGGACGGGAGCCAGGGATGCCGCCTGCCGAAAGGGTCCAATTTCCAGCATGAACGTACATGCTGGATAAGCTCGGCCCATAATATTTATCTGTTCCCTCTTGTTCTTGTTGATAATCTAAGATATCTAGGTACTCCTTCTTGTTCTGGTTGTTAGTCTAAGAAACGCCCGAATAAAGGATTCACTTGGACTCAACGGGTAACAAGATTCATGATATCACTATGTGTTTATAGAGATTAAAGTTATGTGTCTATTTATGAATTGCCACTTTCGAGATATCTTGACAACCGCTGGAAGCCCTGCTGTTAGTCATTAAAAAGAAACACCAAAATAAACATATGTGACTTCTTTCCTTTCACTTTTCTATCCTAAACAAAAACTCCTTGGAAAATGGTTTATCTTTGGTCATTCCTAGATGAATCGTCAAATACAAATGCATACTTTGGTCATGGGTCAAATACAATAGTCCTTCTTTGGTTGTTTGTCTAAGAAAAACCAAAGGCAAAGGTAAGCAAGTCTAAAAGACACCAAAAACACATCAACACATCACATTGGGCTTCCTTGGTAGATGGTTTATTTTATTTTGTTAGATGATTTATCTTGTCTTGTCATTCATAGATGAATGATCAAATACAAATACATAATGGCTAGCTAATTTTTATTGTAGCTAATCTTTATTGTTGTCTTGTTAGATGATTTATCTTGTCTTGTCATTCATAGATGAATGATCAAATACATAATGGCTAACTAATTTTTATTCTAGCTAATCTTTATTTTTCTTACTCTAAGAGACATCCAAAACATATTTGGCATTATTTTTTCACTTCTACCCAATTCTTTGATAAATCATTTATTTCAAGGACTAAAGTACGGAGTAGTATAATGGGTCGATGATTTCGCCCGGCATTAGACTACTCCGTCTACCCACCGTCACCGTCAAGGAGTCTCGACGTCCAGATTCCAGCACATCAGCGAAATCACATCATCCAAGAGGTGGGTCCATCCATTGTCAGCTTCTGAACGCGATCGACGATTTCCTGCTTCTCGTCGTCTTGTCGCCGCAGCCAGCGCCCCAGCAATTACTCCACCACCCCGCGGGTTGGTGGCTACTCCCTCGTCGACCCGAGCTGCAGTATCAGATGATTCACTTCAAAGTCAAAGACAAATACTCTGCATCCATCCCCTACTCCCTCCGGGCTTCGAACCAGACCTTCCGGCTGCTGCATCCATACTCTGGTTCCCACACAGCTTCCTGCAAAACAAACGGATTCAAAATGAAGGTTGCAGAGATCACTCCCTTAAGATATTATGAAGGTTGCAATGTTCCAAGGTTGTAAAATATTTTGACAATCGCTAGTTTGTAGATCCGTTTCTATATCAAGCATCTGTTCTCCGGAGAGATCACATTCTTAAGAGAAAGATCTTCTAATCCCATATGGATTCAACATTCCAGAATCATTTTCCCTTTTAAAGCAGGGAGAACCGATAGGGTATTTACACCTCCTAGCCAAAAATAACAACCAATATATTTCAAGAGGTTAAAACCCAATGAGCAGGAAGAGTATTTTGCAGAGCTTAACAAAAAAAGTAGGAAGTTGAAGTTGGAAAAGAAGTGGAAGAGGGCAAAGAAATTTGAGACCTGGAGGGATGGTTGTTTTAGTGGAGATCTAAGCAAAGGAAATAGCAGAAGGAAGAAGGCCTCTGCATATTTTGGCTTCACCCATGAAGGATTTTGAGATGGAAAATCTCATCACATGGTCAAGGCACTTGGGTCAGACAGGCAATATTTTGGACCATCTCGTTTTACAAACAGTAATTCATGTATCCTTTGTGAGCAAATGGCTTGTATTATAGCAGCAGTGTATAGACAAAATATTAGAGACACATACTTAAAGACACAAGTATTCACCTCAGTAACATACAGAGTATGGCCAGCAGATGCACGACAATTTATGTATTGTTGAGTAAATTGATGCCAAATTGACCTTTGTCCGCTCATCACTTGTTTTCTATTTTTCAAAAGTTTCTATTTTTGGAACAAAATTTCATTTTTAGCAGATTTGGATAAGAAGACAATCTATTTAAGTAAGACCTTGGCTTAGTTAATTTTGAGTTAACATTATTGCATTATAATTCAGATGCATTATTGCATGAGTTGGGCAGTTGTTCCTCGGAGAGGAATCTCAAATCTAGAGTGTGCATCTAGGTGTGTGCCCAGTGTCAGTCACTGAAGTGCTGACTTGTCAAGAAGATTATCGCTTTAGGATATAGATTGGTTGTCTAACTGCTGAAATATACAACTCAGTTTTAGATGGACAACCAGCTCATTAAATGCAGATCAGGTTAGGATGAATTCCTGGGAGCCCAACAGTCTATTTGAACTTTGAAGCATGTTGGATTGATTTGTAGAGAGACAAAATGGATCATTCTTCTTACGTAATCAATTTTCCGAGGTTAATATTCTTCAGCTTTTAATATTCTAGAATCTAGTTAGTGCATAGTTTAGTATTTTATTACCACATTGTTTGTGTACCTTGAATGTGAATTCACACTACACAGATCTCTCCTAAGTTATTTCAGGAAGCATTTATAGAGTCTAATAAATCAGGTTTGTGTTGTATTCCTTATTCTTTTCTCAGTACACAGATCTATGCTAACCATGTCTACATGCTACATATTTGTAAAGATCTTGGCTCTAAACTAGTAGACATGGTTTTCTTCTATTGAATCCTCATCTCTTAAGCTACCCACTTTCAATAAATCTAGAATTGAAAACATTGAGATCGATCTCCTTGAGTGGTGAATATGTTTTGGCCTTTGAACTGGCAATGTATCTGTCAATGGCATACAAGGGTACTAGACCTTTGGTACTAGACCTTTGATTGCTACTCTTAAAAGATTTCAACTCATAAATCCAATTATCTAAAATATCATCCCTGGTTACCATACCTGCCTATCAGTTGGGAAAACAACTTAAAATAGTGAGTTCCTTATTGTTGCATTAGCATTCAAAAACACAACTTCCTCATCTCCTTTTTATAATAATATTGTCTTGTGAGTTTGCATATCTTGATGCATCATTAGGAATACATGACAATGAGAAAAAATGTAGATAAAACCTATTAATCTGCATTTTTTGGATTTAAAACATTATGTAGGATGATTAAACAAGCCCAAATTCCAATTGTGGTGTCACATAGAAGGGAGAATATTGAAAGAAAATAAGTGGAAACTTGCATAATATAATAATATATAAATATGTATACACCTGATGATGCAAATGCATGCTCTGTCGTAGATGAAAATCTGAAAACAAACTATCAGCTGTCTAAAACCTTCCTCAACTTCAGACTATAATAGATGGACTGCGATAAGAGAACTGAAGCTGTTTCTACTGGACTGTATCTTACAGACTCCTGACATCTAAACCTTGCAAGCATGGTTATTCTTGGCAGAAAAGTTAGATTGGGAGAGATAGGGGTACTCTTTTCCTGCAACACTTGCAAAGACCAAGGGATCTCAGTTGCTGAATTATTCAGTATAGAGATGCTCAAAACACAACAACTACTACCAATGACAATAGTCCTGTTCTTTTTATTAGCTTTAAAAAGTTAACAAAATGTAGCCTTTCCATACTTGTCTACCTCCCCACCTCCCATCTTCTAACTAATTAACCAAAAATAAACTCCCTTGTTAAAACTAAGTAAGTTTCCCCCCTCAACAGGAGCTCTAAAACAAATCAGGCCTCCACTATGCACTCCAAGACAAACAATCTGCTTCTCAACTTTTAATGGTCCATATGACTAAGTTGTATTGATGCATTTTTCAAAGGGATTTGTTTGCAGCGAGCTCAAGTTTCCTACCAACTAAACGTAGACAAGTTCAATATCCTTTAATTGCAGTTGTAATAAAAGAGAACATAAATTTCAATTCTGAGATTTCTGTAATGACTCATTGTTCTGAAGATGAATCTTGGTTTGGATTTGAATTGTCAACACAAACAATTGATACTGCGAAACACCCAGAAGATCTTATTTCAAGAACAAAAATGTTGACCCTATGATTATTTTTCCCATTCCCCATAGGGTTTTGCCAATGGCCCATCCACAAGCAAAATAGGGAATGGTGGACTAGAGAGCATCCTCCTCATCCTCTTGTTGAGCAAGCACAAGATAACATTTCATCTTGGTATGGGGATATGCGCAAACAACATGGCAGAGATCAGAGCAAGCAGCAATATCCTCATGGCAGTTGCAGAGGACTACAAGGAGGATGAAATGGTCCTCTTGGCTATTTTCGAATCTCTACTAGCATGTTAGTGGCTATCAAGCTCCTATCATGCAAGAAACATCTCTTTGAGGATCTCGATAAAGGAGCATGGGTCTGCCTTCTCCATTCGAAAGTATATCCTTCCTTAAAAGGGAAGTTTACGTGGAAAGTAACGGGATAGCTAATGAGAATGAAAAACAGGCATGTTACCTTGAAGGGATATATAATGATCACATAAAATGTAGAGGGTCGGGGCTATATAATGATCACAGAAAAAGGTGGAGGGTATGATCACAGAAAAGGTAGGGGTCAGCCTATCTCGACATACTCAAACTCTAGTTTGCTGATGAAATTCTCTGCTGTTTTTTTTTCTTTTTCTTTTGAAATACAGGATACAATATGCAAGCTTAGTATAGTGTAGATTTGAGAGCTATAACTCCATGACTGCACTTTGTAAAAGGAATAGATCATCTTTTAAAATTTTAATCCATGGATGATTTATTGGATGTATTTTTGTTTTTCATTATACAATAAAGGATTTTTATATGTTTTCTTTACAATAACATTCTTTTAAAAAGATTTTATATGTTTTCTTTACAATCCATTTTTTAGTTCAAATAAACATTATAAGAAAAACAATAATAATTTTAGTCCAAATAAATAAATAAGAAAAAACAATAATAAGAATGACCATAAAATTTAATAAACCATATTAATTTTATAACCCTTTAAAAGTAGTTGTCAAATCACACTAAAATCATATCCTTCTGGAATGCATGCTTAACCATATAAAAACCATTATTTTGGTTTCGACTGCTTGCCACATTGAAACAGCCTTAGTTGAAAAGGTCATCCAATTAACCATTTATCCCTTACACCATGAGCTCATGCCTAATAACCATCCCTGTTACCCTTCAATTATCGTCTTAAAATAGGCTACATATACATGTGATCTCTCATCCAAGCCACGTTGAGAACATTTGAAGCTTGATTCTTTGCAAGGTTATATAGATATGAAAACAAGTTATGTGGTTATTAAAGACCTTGGGTGACTAAAAAAGGCTGCAAATCAAGATTTATAAAACACACTTTGACAATAAAATATCTTCATATCTGAAATTATATATTCAGTAAGGGCCTCAAATTTATACACAAGCTATAGAATACCTTATGCGGGATAAAATTAGTTTCCTATAAAACAAATAAATTTCATGCTTAAAGACATGCTATAGAATTTCTACTCTGAAGTAAGGAGAAACTATTCAGTCATCAAATATGTAATCCTCTGTCACTAAAAATGTAACAGCAAATTGGGAGGGGGGTGTGCTTTCCTCTCTATGCCAAGTAAGATAATTAACATTTTAGCTGGAAGACTTCAGAGGTGATGAAGAAATCTTAGAGAGGTCTTCAAATGATGGAATTGTTGGTTTTGATTCAGTGCTGTAGATTTGTGCTTATTGTCATAATTTTTAGTTTGATGTTTGTAGATCTAGAATTTATGTCACTCCGTAATTTCAGTGGGAAAGTGAGAATTTGATCTATCACCGCAGAAGACAACATCATTTTTTCCAGTTTACCACATAGCACATCTATAAAGACAATTCTAGATAAACTGAGTTAGAATTTAGAATTTATAGTTATGTTTCAATAACAAAATACCTCAAATTGCAAAAGACCATTGTCACTCATGCGAAATCAGATTTATAACAAGATATCTCTATCATTTGAAAGAGAAAAAAGATCTTGTCGTCCAAAAAACAAAATTTTGTACGATCCAATGTCATTACAGGATAAGGCACATATTGGCTTCTTCTTTAATGAAATAGCCACACCATGATAGACACTTAAAAAAATATAAAAAACAAACATATACATATTCCAGAGCTGTAACAATGTCTGGCATCATATTTTGATGGAAGAGACTTTGACTCCACTTTATCTTTCACACTCTCCCCTAAAGTAGACACCGTCCCAGACAATAGACCACTCAACATCCTTTTAATATCTGAGAAGTGATTTATCGTAAATGATTGAAATTGAACAGCAATGTTTTTTGCCTCTTTATAGAGGGGTTTTAAATTGACTTTTTGAACTTCATACTCCCCTTTCATATGATTACACACAAGTTCTGAGTTGGTGAAGACCGAAATGTCATTTGCACCATAGTTTTGGGCTGATTTTAGCCCTTCAATAAGTGCAATATAGTATGCTTCATTGTTTGTTGTCCTAGCAGATATATCCCACTTTCTGTGAAAAACCTCATTAGAAGCATTGTTGACTATGACATAAGCCATGGTTTCTCGTCCTGGATTGGGGTAACATGACACATCAATGCACATTGTCCATTTATTCACCATCGTGAATGTTCTCCTTTTGAATAACCTGAAAAACAAAAACAAACACAAACAATTTTTGATGAGATGGTAATTAAACAATTAAATCAAATTCCTTAAAAATGTCACAAGAAAGCATAATGTAGAACATAAGAATAACACACGTAAAACACAAGTAAATGCCAGTTGATCCTCCATTTCATGAAAATAAGAAGTGACTAGCTTCAATACATATTCCCAAGCAAGCAATCTAAACAACATAACAAAGAGAAAATAAGACTTACAACTATATTAAATGTCTCTATGAGCTGCACTGAAAATTTTAGTACAACATAAAGAGAAATTGAAAACTAAATAGGCTTGACATTTTAGTACAACCAAATTCACTTGATTTAGGCTTGACATTAGTGAATTTGGTCTTTTTTATGCGTATTTGGCTATTTGGTCCATAACACATAATGCTGAAAGGTTATTGTTGTTTGCAAAGGACTAATAGACAATTCATATTTACCACGGCAAAAATGACAAGCTTACAAAAAGAACCCGAAACCCTCTCTGTAAGACACCCGGGTCAAGCTTAAGGTTAATCTCTTGATTGTGCTTGTGAATAAGATCTCAATAAAGAAGAAATCCATGTGGTGGGATGGATACGCCTCCATCCCTAAACATCACATAAAATGTCCTATATGTCAAAATTGCCCATAATTGGCTTTATATGAAAGGGCATAAAAGATTGCAAAAAGAACACGAAATGAAATCTACTACTGATAATGTTTGAGCTTATTCCTCCTATCTGGTGCTCTCAAAGAAATTATTCATCCCACCCTATTATAGGAAGAGAAAATGATGCTAGATGAAATCATACAACCAATGCAACCACTTAATGAGCTCATCAAGACCATGAAACTTTCCCTTGTGCTTGGTGACAAACCAAAACAAGGACACATCCATCATCAATAAAAAATTGACTGGGAACTACATTCCTTTTTGGCTAAACGCTGAAGTAGGATCATGCACATGAGAGAGAAGATCAAAGTCATGCTAAGGTTGATTTGTACTGCTGCAAGCTTGTCCTATCTACTGCTGGATGGTGCCGATGTAATCGCCATTTTTGACACAGGCATATGGTATCCCATCAATGGTTCAACATTATTCATCATGCCTCAAATAAGGACGGTTTTGAGGGCAGTTTCAATAGATATCTGCAAGAATTTTGCTGCCTCTCTTTGCTGTCTTCAGTCAGAAAAATATATGAAATATGAGAGTACAAATCAGATTGGAAGGATACAAAAATCCATGACCTAGGGCTTGTTTCCCTTGCATATGAGGCTTAAGCTCCTTGCAATAAATGTAGGCTTGAAGATGCTGCTGTCTAGAAAATATCATTTCCTACTACGTTTTCGTTCATAAGAGAGGGGAAGCTTGGGGATATCAATGGTTGGAAAATTGCTTAAGTTGTGTGGCCATAAAACTTTCCTTTGTGCATTACCAAATCAGTTCAATCAGTGAAATAATATGGCTGTTCATGCATCATAAGACGATTCCCAAAAATATCTATTGTACAATGCTGTCCAAGAGCCCCAAAATCTGCACTCTTAGCCCTAGAATCCATATCATAAATATCATAGATAGGATCCCCCTCAAAACAAAAACACTTTCTATCCCATCCAAGTTTTTTAGTATGGAAAAGAGCATCAATATTTTCAATCTCATGGCTGCCGTGCTCTTTAAATGAGGAGGTGACCAGATCCAAGGGTTCCTCTCCATATTCTTCTTTTTCCAAATCATCAAATGATTTATAACATAATTCAGAACTTTGAAGAACACTACGGCTTACCAAACCCTTGATATCTTGACTGTATGAAATGGATGTTTGTATGCTTTCAACAATGTCGTCCTCATGATGTGATTCTTTTGTGAAGAAGGGGGCGGATGTGATTCCATTTGCAACAATATTTTCATACTATTTTAATGCCCCATCATCTAAGGCCAATGCAAATGTCATAATCACAACATCCTCATGAACACATCTAAGATGTACCGTAACTCTCATGAAAGATGCAACATGCAATATAGCTGAACCAATGCCCCCAAGAAATAACCCAATTTGGATCACATAACTCATTTTGAAACCCTAGCATGGATGAGTCTAGTTAGGGCATCCACACCTATTGAAGTAAACCCTAAACTAGGGTTTCATTCAAAAAAAAAAGAGCAGCAACAGTCTTTCTTTTTTATGAATTAGGGTTTTACCCTTGCTCCCCTTTTCTTCACCGGGAAGCTACCAATTTTCACGGGCAGTCGGATTCTCTCACGGGCAGTAGACAAGTCTGGAAAGGCTACATTTTGTTAGCTTTTTAAAGCTAATAAAATGAACAGGAATATTGTCATTGGTAGTAGCTGTTGTGTTTTGAGCATCTCTATACTGAATAATTCAACAACTGAGATCCCTTGGTCTTTGCAAGTGTTGCAGGAAAAGAGTACCCCTATCTCTCCCAATCTAACTTTTCTGCCAAGAATAACCATGCTTGCAAGGTTTAGATGTCAGGAGTCTATAAGATACAGTCCAGTAGAAACAGCTTCAATTCTCTTATCGCAATCCATCTATTACAGTCTGAAGTTGAGGAAGGTTTTAGACAACTGACAGTTTGTTTTCAGATTTTCATCTACGACAGAGCATGCATTTGCATCATCAGGTGTATCCATATTTATATATTATTATATTATGCAAGTTTCCACTTATTTTCTTTCAATATTCTCCCTTCTATGTGACACCATAGTTGGAATTTGGGCTTGTTTAATCATCCTACATAATGTTTTAAATCCAAAAACTGCAGATTAATAGGTTTTATCTGCATTTTTTCTCATTGTCATGTATTCCTAATGATACATCAAGATATGCAAACTCACAAGACAATATTATTATAAAAAGGAGATGAGGAAGTTGTGTTTTTGAATGCTAATGCAACAATCAGGAACTCACTATTTCAAGTTGTTTTCCCAACTGATAGCCAGGTGCGGTAACCAGGGATGATATTTTAGATAATTGGCTTTATGAGTTGAAATATTTTAAGAGTAGCAATCAAAGGTCTAGTACCCTTGCATGCCATTGACAGATACATTACCAGTTCAAAGGCCAAAACATATTCACTACTCAAGGAGATCGATATCAATGTTTTCAATTCTAGATTTATTGAAAGTGGGTAGCTTAAGAGATGAGGATTCAATAGAAGAAAACCATGTCTACTAGTTTAGAGCCAAGATCTTTACAAATATGTAGCATGTAGACATGGTTAGCACAGATCTGTGTACTGAGAAAAGAATAAGGAATACAACACAAACCTGATTTATTAGACTCTACAAATGCTTCCTAAAATAACATAGGAGAGATCTGTGTAGTGTGAATTCACATTCAAGGTACACAAACAATGTGGTAATAAAATACTAAACTATGCACTAACTAGATTCTAGAATATTAACCTCAGAAAATTGATTACGTAAGAAGAATGATCCATTTTGTCTCTCTACAAATCAATCCAGCATGCTTCAAAGTTCAAATAGACTGTTGGGCTCCCAGGAATTCATCCTAACCTGATCTGCATTTAATGAGATGGTTGTCCATCTAAAACTGAGTTGTATATTTCAGCAGTTAGACAACCAATCAATATCCTAAAGAGATAATCTTCTTGACAAGTCAGCACTTCAGTGACTGACACTGGACACGCACCTAGATGCACACTCTAGATTTGAGATTCCTCTCTGAGGAACAACTGCCCAACTCATGCAATAATGCATCTGAATTATAATGCAATAATGTTAACTCAAAATTAACTAAGCCAAGGTCTTACTTAAACAGATTGTCTTCTTATCCAAATCTACTAAAAATGAAATTTTGTTCCAAAAATAGAAACTTTTGAAAAATAGAAAACAAGTGATGAGCGGACAAAGGTCAATTTGGCATCAATTTACTCAACAATACATAAATTGTCCTGCATATACTGGCCATACTCTGTATGTTACTGAGGTCAATACCTATGTCTTTAAGTATGTGTCTCTAAGATTTTGTCTATACACTGCTGTTATAATACAAGCCATTTGCTCACAAAGGATACATGAATTACTGTTTGGAAAACGAGATGGTCCAAAATATTGCCTGTCTGACCCAAGTGCCTTGACCATGTGATGAGATTTGCCATCTCAAAATCCTTCATGGTTGAAGCTAGAATATGCAGAGGCCTTCTTCCTTCTACTATTTCCTTTGCTCAGATCTCCACTAAAACAACCATCCCTCCAGGTCTCAAATTTCTTTCCCCTCTTCCACTTCTTTTCCAGCTTCAACTTCCTACTTTTTTTGTTAAGCTCTGCAAAATACTCTTCCTTCTCATTGGGTTTTAACCTCTTGAAATATCTTGGTTGTTATTTTTGGCTTGGAGGTGTAAATACCCTATCGGTTCTCCCTGCTTTAAAAGGGAAAATGATTCTGGAATGTTGAATCCATATGGGATTAGAAGATCTTTCTCTTAAGACTGTGATCTCTCCGAATAACAGATGCTTGATATAGAAATGGATCTACAAACTAGCGATTGTCAAAATATTTTGCAACCTTGGAACATTGCAACCTTCATAATATCTTAAGGGAGTGATCTCTGCAACCTTCATTTTGAATCCATTTGTTTTGCAGGAAGCTGTGCGGGAACCAGAGTATGGATGCAGCAGCCGGAAGGTCTAGTTCGAAGCCAGGAGGGAGTAGGGGATGGATGCAGAGTATTTGTCTTTGACTTTGAAGTGAATCGTCTGATACTGCAGCTCGGGTCGACGAGGGAGTAGCCACCAACCCGCGGGGTGGTGGAGTAATTGCTAGGGCGCTGGCTGCGGCGACAAGACGGCAAGAAGCAGGAAATCGTGGATCACTTTCAGAAGCTGACAATGGATGGACCCACCTCTTGGCTGATGTGATTTCGCTAATGTGCCAGACTCCAGACACCGGGACTCCTCCTTGATGGTGACGGTGGGTAGACAAAGTAGCCTAACGCCAAGCGAAATCATCGACCCGTTAGACTACTCCCTAAAGTACAGTCCTTTTCCGAATGGGAAAAGTTTCTGGTAAAAAAATAATGTTAATAATTTTATGTTAATTTTAAGCTCTTAATGATTTTGTTTTCAATTTTTATAATTTAATATACTATAAAGTATAATTGTATATATCATCATGCAACATATCAGTATAGGAAGATAACTAACCTACCTAACGTTATGAATATAATAAGTAAAATATGAAGAGGCTATTGGGTAGGCAACTTACCTTTGCTTATCCTTTATTTTTGCTTATCCATTTTTGTTAACATTGAAGGCTTGTGAACCTCTTTACAATTTTAATGAAAATGTTTAAAACTCAATTAATCAACAAAATTGTAAATTTATTCAATACTACTCATAAGAAAACTTCTAAATAAGTGTTTTTAACTTTTTCCAAAATATATTTTAATTAAATGTAAATCTAAATCCACTTCTTTACCTTCGTAAAACAACCTTGAAACAATTCTTTCATATTGTCCGTCATTTCTTAAATATGTTCAAAATTCACTAATTTGTTGTCAAGTGGTACATTTTACTATTGAAAAGGAAAACTTCTAAATAAGTGTTTTTTTCTTTTTCCAAAATATATTTTAATTAAATGCAAACCTAAGTCCACTTCTTTACCTTCCTAAAACAACCTTGAAACAATTCTTTCATATTGTCTGTCATTTCTTAAATATGTTCAAAATTCACTAATGTGTTGTCAAGTGGTACATTTTACTCTTCAAATTTGGTTTGGGTATTATATTCTAAATGGTTTGCTTGGTTCATGATTAATTTTGATTAATTTTTTTGTATGTATAACTTTATGCTCAATTTTTTTGTATGCTCAATTTTCAATTCTATATAAAAAGTATAACATAATTAAAACTAGCATACCCCAAAGCAGGGGAAATGAAATACCGAAGAAAACTTTGATAAGTTTAAAAAATGAGAGAAAGTTGTGTATAGATAATATAAGTTTATGTGATGAAAGAAAGTGTAGGAAAATAAGTGAAAATAAGTTTCCTCTTTTTTGTACATAAAGTTTTTAAATTTGAAAACATGTGCCCATTAAGTCAATATTTTCATCTATGGCAACTAAATCTTACAAAGCAAAAAAGTCCAAAGATTGGCAAAGGGCATAGTTATAGGAAAGCTATAACTAAGCATACCCGCATATCTAGGCATTTTGCACTCTTTGATGAAATTTTAATGAAATTTTAATTTAAACACATTTAAAAAAAAATACAATTTAGCATTTTAAATGATTGGCATTTCTTTTAATGCCAAAGGAATGCCACTAGTGGAACGGGATTTGAGCCCTTTGACAAGCCATGACGGTTTCAATTTTGAATGGCTCATACCAACCCAGTTTCCAACTCAGCATGCAGCCTGAAAATTAGAGCCACAAAGATAAGCCCCGCTTCTATGTGGGACCATTTTAACAGCAAAACAACACAGTATCCCATACATATATATTTTCGAGTATATTAAAAGCTGACATTATTTGAGTTCAAGTGGCATTTCAATCCCAACCACAAATCATCCACTGATTTTTCAACATCAATCAATTCGGATCTCCATCCACTGATTTTTCAACATCAATCAATTTGGATTTCCAATTATTTTCACCTAAGCTTCATCCTAGTTATGGATAGATCACCCAGGTTTGTGTCCATAAGCAGTGGCGATTGCCACATGAATACTCTCTAGCGACAACGATTTCTCATGGCAACATGCCTCTCGAAGAAGAATTCGAATTATGCAGCTGTCATCATGGGTTATTTTATACACATCTTGGTGTATGCACAACCCTATAAGCCAAGAACCATTAACCATGTGTTATTTATTTGTTAGGGTACCTATGGCCCAAATTTCCTCTAGCTAGCCACAGTAGCTTTTATGACTCTCTCAGATGTTAAATATCAATCCCGCTGGTGCATTCTTGCTGATGCCAGAGCATGGTAAGAACATGTGTGCCTACTAAGCATGGATTTACAGTTAAATTTTAAGCTTTGCTAGCTCCATGTATAAAATTGTGATTAATTCAAAGATCAACTGTGGTTATCTTTTTCCCTATTTTGACTGTGTTGATTTGGATGGGTTGCAACAAAAGCACCATGCCTGCCAGATTTGGTTAGTTCTTGCATTTGGAAAAAGGCATAAACCACCCAACTCCATTTGCAAAACTCCCTATTTCAAGTTTCAAGTTATGATGATCTTGAACATGTTTTGCTTGGGTGTTGCTATTCGGAGTGGCTCCTTGCAGAGGTCTCTCATAAAACCATAAGATAGTCAAAGGCTGCCTTAATTTAGTAGAGGATTTGAGAGTTTGAAACAAACCATTGAGATTTTGAAATGCACAATGTACAATGCTTGTTTAAATTCCGTTCTTGATCAAATCCAGGGCCATTACTTACATACTCTCATTCATATATATATATATATATATATATTACAGGTGTTTTAATATATATATATATATATATATATATATATATATAT
>LPNX010164657.1:100877-258734 GCA_001517045.1 Pseudotsuga menziesii
AAGTATATCATTTTAACAAGCCAACTTCTGGTGATAAGAAAACATATCAGACAAATTACCAAAGCGCTGGGAAACCAGAAAACATATCAGACAAATTGCCAAAGTGCTGGGAGCATTTGAGTGAGAACGTGGGCGCCATTGAATGCTCTGAAGGTGACCTCAGACATCGAGCCTGTGCAATTTTCAATCTTGAAAAGCTTCACATGGGATTGCTCCATTGTATCTTCCGCAAATGAATATAAATATAGAAGTTCACAGACCAGGTGCTACAACAGTTTTCAAAGATCCCAATCTCCATACTAACAGTTTTAGAAAAAGCGAACTCCAAATGTGTATTCAAGGCCAGGGCAATTTAGAGTTGAAATCAAAAGTGGGTCTTGGCCTACATGGGCGTTATGGAAACGTCAAAGTGAATCAAGGATCTCGGTAGTGCAAAAATTTCAGCGACTACGAAGACTTAAGCTTACAGCAATCCAGTGAAGTAAAAAAAAATTGAACGGCTAGTACCAACCCAATTTCTAAATTTGGGGTCTAAAATGGGCCTACTAAGGAAAATAATAATAATAACCACATCACACTACAAATATGCCATGTTAGATTAAATCTAATGAAAATCTAATGAAAGTCAACCTAAATCGTCTCATTAATGGTAGTTGACAACTATATTGAGTTAATGTAGAGTTAAGAGATATTGATTAAAAATATTAATGAAATATTTAGATTCTTGTGCACACATAATAAATGATAGGAAATTTTTAAATTTTATATTATTAATTTTTTAAATGAATAAACCACTAATTTTTATATATTTAATAAATGTAAAATTCAAATATATTCATTTATAATGAAAAATATAATTATAATAATATTAAAAAAATAAAAATAAAAATCACTTTTATTTTTTAATATAAATTTTGTATTAATTCATATAAAAAATATTACATCACATAAAATTAAAAAAACAATAAACTATGTATATTCATATTATTTTTTATATTAATATAAACAAAATTTGTCGTTTAATGGGTAGGTTGGTAAGAGAGAAAAAAAGTAAAATTTATAATTTTAGTAACATAAAAAATAGTTTTTATTTTTTATTTTGTTAGTATTTAAATGTTTTATTTATTTTTGGATGTAATAATTAAATAGATATATTTTTTAAATATTATTTAATAATATTAAAAATACTAAATATCTTTTATTTAGTATTTCAAGATAAGTTTATTTAAAATTAAATATTATTTAGTTTTCTTTTTAAAAAATTGATTAATAAATGTTTTTAGTATTTCAAAATGCTTCCACTACAATTTTAATTAATGCGAAGGTTATGTTTTAGAGGAGTTGCAAGGAGTGATCAAATAAAATATTCTATATTTATTAATTAAAGTTTATTTATCTTATTTTAAGGTGATCTTTTCAAGAACTTAACCAAGGTGAGGTTGATATGGAGTTAGCTATTGTCAAATAAAAATATGACACATAAGCATTATGTGTCCAACTCAACCATAATGGTTGACCAAAGATATTGAAATTCTATTGATTTAAAAATTCAACTCAATCCAGCTCATCCATGGCATAGCTTTTTTATAAGGCCCATTTTAGACCCCAAATTTCCTCTAATGATGAAGCCTAAAAATTAAGTCCACATAGATAAGGTTGGTTTCTGTGTGGGACCATTTTAACGGCTTCTATGTGGGACCAATAAAAAAACAACTAGAATTAGTGTAATCAATCTATTTAGCTAGTTCTACAGGAAGCAAACCACAAGCAGTTTATTGACACAGCCAAAACTACCAAATTAATTTATTTTTTTTAATAAGAAAAGAACTGGAATAATCTTAATCATAATCCATCGATTTAGCTCGTTCTGTACAGGAATTAAACCACAGGCAGTTTATTGAGACACATGCAAGAATTAGGGTCGTTGATAAGATTAAATTACGGCCCTTGATAGGATTGCAACGCATGGGCAGCCACTCACAGAATTAAAGAAATTGATGCTACTCAACACATGGACAAGAAAATGAATGAAAATAAACTCTATCACCCTCTCCATCAATATCCACAGACAGAGGAAAACGGATAAAACATCATATGGGTGTTTAAACCCTGCGCATCAATATCACATTCTTCTTTCTCCGAACCCTTGTGTTTGCCGACTGTGCTACTTATAAGCATTGAAAAAGCAACATAGCCAGCTCTTAGATTGGACAATTTTAGTGGAAATATTAAACAAGCTGTAACCTTGAGCAGATTTTATGAGCAACATATTAGAGGAACCCTAAGACTCCAATTTGCACAACCACATAAGAAGATACCAATATAATTCGCTCATTAAAATTAGCGAGGCATCAGAGACCTCCCAACTATAAATTCATGTGGGCAATCTAAATGTTAAATGGCAAAAGAAAGATACAGAGAGATTTAAAAACTAGACTTGTCCTAAACCATGAAGGGACTGCCTTTCGATCATGTTTGCAGCAACTCATTCTGGACAAAATCGTATGGGATTGAACGATTTATGTAGCAAAGATAGTCAATGAATTGTTGCTTGAAGTTAAAAATTAAAATGGATAGTCAATGAATTGTTGGCTGGGCAATACGAACGACCTCACCGGAAGAATATTTTCGTGAATTTTGTATTCGTTTCCCCATGGGGTTTCTGCCTTCTTGTCCCCCAAATTCTAGTTTCTATAAGTCTTTTTCGTTCATAAATGCCCCGAAAACAGAATTTGAAGCATTGTGATGCTCCTCTGGAACTACTCATGCTCCTATACTTGCTCCTGGATCTACTACTTAATATGCTCGAGCTTAAACAAAAGAATATACTGCATTATAAATAGCGTAGTCAACCGGGTTACCAGTCATAGCAGGACTAAGCTTGTTGTATGCGGTGTTGAACCATTATGGGAGTAGCAAAGGATATGTATCCAGGGGTATAGCCAAGCCCAATTGTTTAGGTTACCTGCTCTCATCCCATGGTGCCCAGGAGTAATTGTTCATGCCATGTTCTAGTTCTGTATAGATAAAAAGCAACTGTGGGGAATATAGGAAAATGTTTTAAAAATATTTAAATTAAAAAATATTAAAAACACGGAGAGGCTTTTCATACGGCGTCGACACACAACGAGTGGAGGACGAAACTTTCAAAAAAAACAGCCCCCTTAAATAACACCTTCAGTGTAACAAGTATAGATCCATCTTAATTTTTAATATAGCACAAAAAGGAATCAAATTTTGTCATTTATTTTTTTAGAAAAAATTGTACACCTTAAGAAATTTGATCCCTGTTGGTGCTTTATAGATTTAGATTCAAGATTCATATCTCAAAAACATTAATCCTTCTTAAATCTCAATTTAAAATAAATCTATATTGATTACCTTTAAATTGTATTGTGTAAGTGAGGAAATATATACAGTAAATTATGTTTAGTGTGACATCCAATAACTAATTATTAATAAATGTAAGTAATAAATGATAACCAAAATAATTGTAAAATAGATTTGTACCCTATTACATATTGTTGTGCTCATGAATAAGTCCCCCATTACATATTACATATTATGTTAAGTTGTGTGACATCCAAGTAACTAATTATTACCTCTAAAATTTGCATAAATGTAACTAATATATCATAACCAAAATAATTGTAAAATAGATTTGTACCCTATTACATATTGTTGTGCTCACGAATAAGTCTGCACCCCATTACATATTACATACTGTTATTACATATTACATACTGTTGTGCTCGTGAATAAGTTTGCACCCCATTACATATTGTTGTGTTTATGAATAAGTGTGTACCCCATTATATATTACATATTGTTGTGCTCATGAATAACTATATCACATTATGAATTTATAAGGAGGAAGATATATGCATTATTATCATATTACCTTATGCTTTATATAAATAATTAATAATGTAAATTTTATGGATATATATATATATATAAGATGACCTTATGCCTTATAACTATGTTTATAAATAACCTAATGAATTTATGAGAATATATATAACATTACCATATAATTAATATCATCCTTATAAATAAAAATTTGTAAACATAAATGCAAAATGATATCATCTTATAATTAGTATTATCCTTATAAATAAACCTTATAATTAGTATTATCTTCATAAATAAACATATACATAATATGTTGATATAACTAACTTGAAACATTTATAAGAATATATTGAATGGGGTGAAACTTTTTTGCGGTGAAAACTCTTCCCTTAAAAACCCTCGGGATGAAACAACCCTCGGTAAAAGGTGAAAATATGAGGTAAAAACCCTTGGTGAAGGTCTGTCTTGAAAACCTTCACCAAAATATGAGGTAAAAACCCTTGGTGAAGCTCTGTCTTGAAAACCTTCAAAATTGAAACATAGTTTCAAGAAGAGATCCAAAAACAATTAGACGATAAGATAAAAAAGTTAGAGAACAAGGTAGAGATAATGGAGGCTAGACTTCATGCAATGGAAATTCAAAAACACATGAGGAAGGAGAGGCAGATACAATAGAAAATATTAAGTTAAAGGATAGGATTAAAGAGTTAGAGGAAAAAGTTAACCACAACCTAACCCTAAATAATATAGAAGGTAAAATAGATATCAAACCCATTAAAGAGGAAATGAATAAGCTCATAGACTTAGACCATGAGCCTAACAAAAAGAGATTTAAACCTCATAATTTTTTGTTTAAAAGAGGAAGAAGATGATTCGTTACTCATTATGAAGAGAGAAATTCACAATAGGTTATAAATTGAAACTCACAGGGTCGTCACCTAGGGACCAATATGATATCACGTTCGTTCATATTGGGGGGGCAAAAATAAAAAAAATTATAAACCAATATATCGATGGTATATTAAGGGTAAAAAGGGTTTTTTTTATTTTGATCCAGATTTATGCAGGAACGCAGCAGAATGCACAAATAACCATAGAAACAAATATGCAATGGAAATAACACTTCATTTCATCAATCAATCACTGAAACTTGTTTACATACAGAATGGAAATAAACTAGCTAGAGTGCTGGTAGCTTATCTCTGAGAAGAGATGTGGCGGCTACATGCCTCTGAACTCTATGTTACAATGAGGCTCGAAGGCCTATATATTATTGAGAAACAATGGAAACCCTACACATCCAAAAACCTAACCCTAGGAGGTGAAACACCTTAATGTGGGCCCCGTTGGGTAACTTGGTACATCAAGTTCCCGGGGTCATAACTTTAGCATACTACCTTCGTTTGATGTGCATGATATATCATTAGAAATATATGTTTAAGGACTACATCCATAAATATCGAATGTTTTTCCCAGAACGGATTCATATTTTCCCAACCATTCGATGCCAAAAAAAAGTCATTTAGGGCCTCAAAACAGCTCCAGAAGTTTAGGACCCGAAAACTGCCAAAAATAGTAAATTGTGCTACAATTAAGGAAACGAGAAAACTGAAAGAAACAGTGGTGGGGGACCAAGAGGAAAAGGCGGGTGGCCACCAATATCCTCTTAGATCATTCCTCCCCCCTTAGGAAGCAATGGTCCCCATTGCGTTGAGTTCCTCCATGAGATGAGGAGACTTCTGTTGAACTTGGTCCCTGGTGAGCCACTTTCCCTGGTGAAGGAGTTGGCTTGCTTTGACAACTCGATATAGCTGGATCTTCTGCTGGCGAGTGTTCTTGATCTGTGTGTCCATAATCCTATCAGTGGTGGCTTGTTCCATGCAATCGGGGTTTAACTCTGTTGGTGTGAGTTTTTCTGCCACATCTGATGTGTCCAGTAGAGGTGGAAAGTAGGGCTAAACGTGGTCCACATTGAACACTAGGTGCAGAACAAGGAATGGTGGAATACTGAGCTCGAAGGCATTGTCCTCAACAGCCTTGGTGATGGTGTATGGCCCATATCGGAGCGGGCAAAGCTTGCGGTGGGGTCCAGCGAGGCGCTCCTTCTGCAAATGTAGCCACACTTTGTCGCCCACCTAGAAGTTGTGTTGCACCCGATGTTGATCATGTCGCTGCTTGTACTTAGCATTGGATCTGTCCAATATGTCATGAATCTATTGGAAAATGTGTTGAATGTGCTCAATGAAGTTGTTTGCCTTGGAGACTTCAGACTGGATATGAGCTGAATCAGCCCGAGTAGTTGCAAATGGCATGGCTATGTCAATGGGACATAGTGGCTGGAATCTCAAGCCCACCTAAAAGGGGCTATGGTTGGTTGAGTTGTGGAGGGCCCAGTTATAGCTGTGTTGTACATAGGGGAGGATCTCATCCCATGTACATGGATGCTTTGAGTTGTACATGCACAAAATGTGTACGATCATCCTATTGACGACCTTTGTCTGGCCATTAGTCTGGGGATGGAAAGTTGTGGACTTTGTGAGCTTGGTGTCTAGCATTGACCATAGGCTAGACCAGAATGTACTAAGGAACTTGCTATCCCGGTCTGAGATTATAGATTTTAAAATCCCAAAGTGTACCCACACTCATTCAAAGAAGAGTTTAGCAGTGGCTTCTGTTGTGATATTCTTCTTGCAGGCCGCCATTATGGCCATCTTTGAGAATTTGTCAACGACCACAAACACACAATCGTTGTTGTGCTTAGTAGAAGGAAGGCCTGACATGTAATCCATGGAGATGGATTCCCAAGGTCGACTAGGGGTAGGCAAGGGAGTATAGAGACCTTGCTTCTTGATGGATGGTTTGGCAATGGAACAGGTAGTGCAAAATCGGATGTACTTCCCAACGTCCTGTCGAAGGTTCGACCAATAGAAATACTTTTACAGTACTGCCACTATTTTCTCGACCCCGAAATGCCTAGCGACCCAACTGTAGTGCGCTTCCCAAATCATCTTGGCACGCTTGCTTGAAGGAACACAAAGGTGTCCCATGTGACACAGTAGTACATCCTGGAGGTGAAATTTTGGAACTTGGTTTCCCTCCAAGAGCATCTGGTATGTGTGGTTGAATTCTGGATCACTTTTGTAGAGAAGCAGCCAATCAGAAGTCTCGTGCCCACAAGAGTTGAGCACAGTCGTTATCGCCACTATCGATGGTCGGCTGAGGTAGTCTGTAACATTATTAGTGCTCCCATTCTTGTACTTGATGCTCAAATGAAACTGTTGTAGATATGTGGACCACTTCTGATGGTGATCATTCTATAACTTCCCTTGTGTCTGCATGAATTGTAGGGGTCGGTGGTCTGTGTGGATGATCGTTTCCTTCCCCAAAATGTAATGCTTCCATTGTTGGCAAGCCTATACAATGGAATACATCTCTTTGTCATAAGTGGGATATTTGTAGACAGTGTCAAATAGTGTCTCACTGTGATATGCCACTGGATTCCCTTGTTGAGTAAGGACTGCCCCAATAGCATAGTCAGAGGCATCTGTCTCAATCTCAAATGGTTGTTACAAGCCTGGTAATGTGAGCACTGGGGCATAGCATAGGTGATGTTTCAATTCTGCAAATGCCTTCTGTTGAGTTTCCAACCAAAAGAATTTATCTTTCGCTCCTCCCTTGGTGACTTGACTCAAGGGCCAAGTGATATGAGAGAATCCCAACACGAACCTGCGATAGAAACTAGCAAGGCCCGAAAATCTACGAAGCTCTGTTAGAGTAGTTGGGGATGGCCAATCCCGAATGACTTGAATATTCGTTGGATCCACATGTACCCCACAGTAATCAATAATGTATCCCAGATATTGAACCTGGGTCATGCCAAAAGTGCACTTGTCCAAATTGGCACACAACTTGTGCTGCCGCAATGTTTGGAGGACCTGTCGGATGTGGTGGAGGTGCTCTTCCCAAGTCTGGCTGAAGATCAAGATGTCATCCAAGTACACTACTACAAATGAGTTGGTGAATGGCCACAAGATGTCGTCCATCAGTCTCATGAAGGTTGCAGGGGCATTCGTCAGCCCGAAAGGCATGACCAACCATTCGAAAAGGCCCTCCTTGGCTTTGAAGGCAGTCTTCCACACATCGATCGGTTCGATCGGTACCTGGTGATACCCAGACTTTAAGTCGATCTTGCTAAAATATTTCGCCCCTTTAAGCTGGTCTAGGAGGTCATCAATCCGTGGGATCAGGTACCTATTCCGAACAGTGATCTTGTTCAGTGCCCGATAGTCAATATAGAGTCTCCAAGTCCCATCCTTCTTCTGTACCAACACGATTGGGCTCCCACAGGGCAATGAACTTGGCCAGATGTGATCCTTCTACAGCAGCTCCTAAATTTACCTCTTGATTTCATCATTCTCCAGAATAGAACGATGATAGATCGGTCCATTGGGCAGTGGCACACCTGGGGTCAGATCGATGGGGTGCTTGACCTGACAATGGAGAGGCACCCTGGTGGGTGAGGTGAATATGTCACAATAATCCTCCATGACATTGTTCATTTATTGTTGTCGTGCGGAGGGTCCCTGTCTGGAGGTTATGGCAATGATCTTCTTCTTTCCCTGAGGGCGGATCATCAAGAAAACAAACTTCCCGATTTTGGAAATGAGCTTACTGCATTGTTTTGCAGTAACCAAAGAGATAGCGGCAAGGGGTGGTACCTCTGGTATTCTGTACAAATTATTTCCCAACGTAATAATAATAGCGCGAGGCCGGGCCTCATACATAGCATGTCACTTCCATAAGTATGGTTGACCTAATAATACATCACAAACATCAAGAGGAGCAATATCACATAATACCTCATCGGTGAAGGGATTGATGCTGTAGGGAAGTCAGCACTGCTGGCTAACGCGGAGATCTCTTCCTTGGTGAAGCCACCTAATGGTGTACAGCTGCGAGTGTGCTATGGTCGGCAAACCCAACCGCTTCACGACCTCTGCTGAAATCAGGTTCTTTTGGCTCCCACAGTCGACAATGAACTGTAGCGGTGAACCCTTTACCCATATCTGGGAGTGGAAAAGACGTTGTTCCTCCTCTGAATCTTCTGGTTCTTCCTTTTGGATCTTTGTGGTGGCAACGGTGGCGTTGGGCTCTGCATCGATAATCTTCTTCCCTCTTTCATTCCCCTTCTTGGGTTCTGATTCAGTGTCAGAGTATGCATCTGATTCAGCAGCCTTTATCTCGGCCACTAGTGACTGCTTAGCCAGACACTCACTTGTGTTGTGAGTGGGGCTCTTATGGAACTCGCACCACTTTCCCGCTTCCTTCTTCGGCTTTGTAGTGTTACTCTTTGCTTGTGGATTTGGAAAGTTTTCTTGAGTCACCATGCCTTGGTTGTGTCCTTGGTTTTGCAGTTTGGGGGCACCTTTCCCTTGCTTCTGATTCACAGATCCAAAGTCTCACTTTTTCTATTTGAATTTTTGCTGAATTTTGGTAGCGTACCAATATGTCGTACCAAGCGAGGAGATGTTGAGGAACTCCATTTCCTCCTAAATGTATCTGTGCAGACAACTATAGTACTTCAGCATCAAATGTTTCTTTGAATCTTTGATACCCAACTTGGTGCACAGGGTATGGAACAGATTCGTCAGCTCATGCACATCTTGATCTCTTTGTTATCACAGCGTAGTCCATTGGATGTACTTGTCCTCATAGCTCCCCACTGGATAATATTGTCCCTTTATGGCATCTCGGAAATAATTCCAAGTGGGTACGACAGAGAACAGAGAGGGTTCCTCCTCATCCTTTCTCTCACAGTAGGTTTCCCACCAGTCCTTGACATGGGGGCCATCTTTGAGTAGAGAAAAAGTAATCTTTTCCCGGTCAAAAAAGTCATGAACCGAGAAATATCATTCTAATAGATTCAACCATTTATCTACATTGTCTGCATCTATTCGACCATCAAATATGGGAATGTCGAAGTTTACTTGTACCTTAAAAGGGGTTGCACCTCCAGAGTGGCTGCTAGATGCAGATGCACCGCCAGTGGGAAGTTATTGAAGGATCTGGGCGAAGTTATCCATCATCGCGTTCCTTTGTTTTTCAAGGGCCTCCTCAAGCAACATTTTTATAGGATCTTCTGGGCCCTCATCTTTCTTTTCGTCCCCCATGGGTGGCCGTTGAGATTTGCAAGGCTGATCTTGCAAAGGTTCAACCAGGTCGAGCCCTAACTCTTTATACCCCACCCTCGTTGGGGACATGCAAAGAAGGATTGAGAAAGAGCAGATTGCTCTGATACCACTGATACAGATTTATGCAGGAATGCAATAGAATACACAAATAACCATAGAAACAAATATGCAGCAGAAATAACACTTCATTTCATCAATCAATAACTGAAACTTGCTTACATACATAATGGAAATAAACTAGCTAGAGTGCTAGTAGCTTATCTCTGAGAAGAGATGTGGCGGCTACATGCCTCTGAACTTTGTGTTACAATGAGGCTCGAAGGCCTATATATTATTGAGAAACAATGGAAACCATACACATCCAAAAACCTAACCCTAGGAGGTGAAATGCCTTAATGTGGGCCCCGTTGGGTAACTTGGTACATCAAGTTCCCGGGATCGTAACTTTAGCATACTACCTCCGTTTGACGTGCATGATATATCGTTAGAAAGATATGTTTAAGGACTACATCCTTAAATGAAAAATATGAAGTTCGAAATGGACTCATATTTGCTCAACCATTCGATGCCAAAAAAATGTCGTTTAGGGCCTCAAAACGGCTTCGGAAGTTTAGGACCCGAAAACTGCCAAAAATAGTAAATTGTGCTACAATTAAGGAAACTGGAAAACTGAAAGAAACAATGGTGGGGGACCAAGAGGAATAGGTGGGTGGCCACCAATATCCTCCTGGATCATATTTACTATATAAATATGCAATATGATGGGGTATATTTTATTTCTAAGTGATGTTGCATAGGGTTTTTCTGTGGTTTTTCTCCATCATTTTTTCTTTGGTTTTCTCCATCATTTCTTTTCTGGATTTGGAGGGTGGTTTTTTTGGGCATAGCAGTGTTGTTCCTCAAGTGCATAGCATTTTTCACCATTTTTTTCCACCATGGTGCATAGCAGTGTTGGTCCTCTGGTGCATAGCATTTTTTCACCATTTTTTTCCACCGTGGTGCATAGCAATGTTGGTCCTCTAGTGCATACTGTTTTTTCTCCATTTTTTCCATCATTTTCTGGTCGTGGGTTTGTGGTGGGTTTCTCTGGTGCATAGCAGTGTTGGAGCCATTTTCTAGTCTTGGTTTTGTAGTGGGTTTCTCTGGTGCATAGCAGTGTTGGAGCTGTTTTCTAGTCATGGGTTTGTGGTGGGTTTCTCTAGTGCATAGCAGTGTTGGAGGAGGCACGTTGCAAGAGGGAACACATACCCACCACATAGCATTGTTTGAGGTAAGGGATACTATGTTTAATCCTCTGATTAAAAATGCCATTTAATTCTTTTCTTTGTTGGGGCTTTGTTCCACGTAGCTTAGTGATTCCTTGTTGGCCGACTGATGGCTTACATATCATGCTGTTAAAACCCAATGTGAGGCAATGATGGGTAAGTTTTTATGTGCCCATTAGTGGGGAAGTTCCTGCCTCGTCTGATCCGCAAGTGTCCATGCCTTTACCTTCAACAAATTTGACTGCCACTGCTCAACCAAGTGTCTATGGAGTTGGCGTTTCTGGCTTAAACTTGCCAAATCTAAGCATTCCCATGCCGACATCTACCTTTGCTTTTGGCGGTGGAAGTGCAACCAATGTTAAATTTGGAGGTGGGTTTCTATGTGGTTTCTATCTCCTTTCAGTATTCCATTTAGTGGTGCTAATTTCCTTAGGGTTTCCCTAGGTGAGGTTTCCCTCCCTTTAATCCACCATATTCCCAATATACGCAGGTGCCTGGGGGTAGTAATGTGCTTATTGGAATGTTCCTGTGACATTAGGTACGTGTGCTTCTTGGGGACTCGTCCAAGTCTAATAAAGTTACTAGCAATGTTGTAAGTGCTCAAGCCAAGCCAAATCAGTAAGGTCTCATGCATGCATGGGTCTGCCTATATTTGATCCACCCCAAAGGGATTTTAGTTTCTACGATTGACTGGTGGTTCCTTTATTGTCTTTCTTTGTTGGGGCTCTGTTCCTTTATTGTCTTTCTTTGTTGGGGTTCTGTTCCTGTTGTGGTTCCTTTATTGTCTTTAGAGTCTGGACAACTTTTAGCATGCTTTATTATGGTGGTTGAAGGGGGGCGAGATTTTTTTTGCATGGTGATTGTATAGCATTTGACCACATCTTCTACTACCCCTTAACAACATTATGAATATGTGCAATCTAATTGTTTATTGCTCTTGCACTTTCATGGAGAATCCTTAAATGTTGCTTTGGTGCACCAGACATGGTTTAGTTCTTAGTGCTAATGGCCTCTTTGGCAGCTTCTTTCCAAGAGCAGTATGACATTTTGAAAGTATGACATAATTTATATGGTGCACTGTGCAAGTATTGTCAACATTTTTCCAAAGATGAAAAAATACTCATGGAATCCTTTTTATGCCTAATATTTGATTAAAGAAGCCTTTGGCAATTCAAACTCTTATGTGCCGATGGTGTTAACGTTCTTTTTATTGTGGTGATGCATATTCTTAGTCGTTGCAATTGGATGTTATGAGCTAGAGCAGCATTATGTGCTCACAGTTATAAACTTGTGAGCCCCTGTCATGATGCTAGTAGGCACCTACATTCTGCTGATTTATTTTTATTGTTTCATGTATTTAATTGTGAATCACAATTTTAACTTTTAATTTTAAGCTATTGCATTGTAAGACAGATGTGATTGTTGTGTGATTAAGAGTTGCAAAATTTTGTACTTGCTGCCATAATTCCCAGTTTAATCTTTAATGCAAATTTAAGTAAATACACTTTGGTGTTCGGGTTTTTCTGTAGAATGCATTGATTGCACAATATGTATTTTAGTATATACACAGTCTATGGTTTCAGAGTTGTTTAGAGAGATTTTTTATTCCTAGTTTAGGGTCTTTGTTCATAGGAAGTGCATATCTATGTACCAAGCAGTAAAATCTAACAATAGGCACATACATGTTGTTGATTAAATTATGTTATTTCATGTATTTATTCTCTCAAAGTATAAAGAATGTCGACTCTATATTTCATTGGAGTATGAATATAATCACCGCTTTTGGTTGCAATGATTCCTAGTTTGTAAATTTAGTTCAGATCAGGTCTTTGAACAACAATTCACTATTAGTGACGTCTTCTTCTTCAATCATATATCGGGTTCTTCAATTGGTTGTCATATCATCAGTGTATCATCAGTTCATGCGAACCTTCTTATCAAACTAGATTAGCCCTTCAAAGAGATTTTAACAATGGTTCATGTAGAGACTTGGGCCCTTAAACCATTTTCAAGAATAGTCATAATATGATTCTTAAGCCTAGTCAAACTATATCAGCCATGTAGTTCATAGTCCAGTCATGGTTTACCAAAATAGTACCAAATTGGACTTACATAATCAAGACATGCACCTTATTCATCCTTGGTCTGCAGTCTTCTGCTACTTGTCATCTCTTTGATTTTACAATGGGTGTAGCTTTACTATTGAAGTTTGTCCCTTTTGTCATGTAGCTTTTCATTTATAGGAACTAATCCCCCTAGGCTTGTAATTTCTATGCTTACTCCTAGTTGTTGTCCCTAATCATGTTGAGGTATGAAAGGTGATCTTCACAACTTTCATGTCTTCTTCCTTTAAGATAGATGACATCCTATTTCACATTCATATTTGAAGATGATGCCAAAACACTACAAGAATTGTTAAGAGAGTGTACTCAGTTTTGTAATCAACTCAACAACTTCATATCACTTGATCAAGTATATTGCTTCTAAGCATATCTTTTCTTGGTCTTTTTAATGACACCACAATCTTCTTATTCCATCTTGTCTCTACATTGCACTTGAAAATGAATATAGAGATAACACTAATGCATAATCTACCCCCCTCCAATGAGTAGAGACCATCCTTTATAATGTTTGGGATGCTATCTTAAAACTGTTCAATTAAAAGACCCCATATACTTACAATTAGTTACACAAGGTTACTTCTAGAACTACACCCAATTTAGGTACTTCACAAATTTATAGTAAATGCCACATATATATTCCAGGATAGCTGGTTGGGAGGGTACGTTTCCCTTCATACCATATATGCATTGATACTACTTATAGAATTGGAATAATTATGTAGACTATACGTTTGAACCTTGTGTTGGATTTTTTATGCTCAAGGCCTTATAAAGTAGTGAATGCGTGTGAAGTGTGACGTCCTTAATATATGAAATGTGTCTATTCCATTTATAATAATCTGACTATTAGTTAAAATTCATGTAAATAAACTAATGAATATTTGTAAAGAATTATTCATCATACTTTTATTTATATGTGCAAGAGGCTAGGAAAATAATGTTGATTTGTGAGCAAGTGGCCGTGTAAAAACTAGGCCAAAAGGCATTGGTTTAAGGAGGTTAATAGGTTCAAAAAGTGACAAAATAGACACCCAACGTTATCCGCAACCAATATTAGAATTGTCCTTAGATTTTATCTGTTGCGTTGGTAAATGTTTTCCTTCAATAACTATGACAAATCCTTCCCCTAGGTTTATGTGCACAGCAGTGAGGCATGTTGGATGAGGGTGAAGCAGTGGTGGCAGGGATAAGGTTTAACACTAATTGGGCCTATATAAAGCATAGCATTTATCTAGGTGTGGTTGAGGATGCATGCATTAGAGAGCCAACATTATCTTTTTCTTGTTGTAGAAGTGTTGTTCCATATTTAGGACAACACATGCATTTTCATTAGTTAAAGGTATTTTTTTCTTTTGTTAAGGTCAGTTCTTAAATTATGAAAGTGCATGCATCAAGGGAGTGGGCCAGATCTGGGACAGGTCGCAGTTACCTAGGAGGGAGGAATATGCTTTCATGCATTCAATTCTCTCTTAATGGGCATTCTATTCCTAGCAGAGTGATACATGTAGACTCTACGCAGAGTTAGGGTTATGGTTTTCTCCTAGCCTAGGGAACACCACATGGATGATTGCAATTCATTTTAACCTTACCCTTTCTTAGTCTATAAAATAAAGGTAGGGCTCGCTATGCAGAGGTGACAGTAGGAGTTTGTGAGAATCTATTTTTGAGCTAGTGCATTGAATTTATTATTTCTAAGTCAATATAAGCAGATGTGATTAAGAGTTCAGATTTTTACTTGTTGTTTGTTTTTTCAAATTGTATGTGTATGCAGGTTTAGTGTTCTGACTTTGTTGTTTTGAGAGATGTTAGTAGTTTTTAGTTTCCTAATTGTTAGGGTTTAGTTCCTAAGTACAGATATGTGTATCGTGTGCTGAAAATTAACATGGTATCATAACATGTTATCAAACGTCTTCTAGGAGCTATGTATGGAGTGGGATTCTCCCTGTGGGAGGGAGTTGTCAAAGGATTTCACTAGGTGTTATACCTTAGCTTTAGTGATTGAAGCTGATTTATCCCTGAAATAAGGCTTAAGCATCAAGACCTGTGATAGGCTCGCTATGCAGAGATGACAATAGGAGTTTGTGAGACTCCAGTTTTGAGCTAGTGCATTGAATTTCTTATTTCTGAGTCAATATAAGCAGATGTGATTGAGAGTTCAGAATTTTACTTGATGTTTGTATTTTCAGATTGTATGTGTATGGAGGTTTAGTGTTCATACTTTCTTGTTTTCAGAGATGTTAGTAGTTTTTAGTTTCCTAATTGTTAGGTTTTAGTTTATGAGTGCATATCTATGTATCATATGTTGAAAATTAACATGGTATCATAGCATGTTATCAAACATATTCTAGGAGATATGTATGGAGTCAGATTCTCCCTATGGGAGGGATTTGTCAGAGGATTTCACTAGGTGTTATACCTTATCTTTAGATTGAAGCTAATTTATCCCTAAAATAAGGCTTAAGCATCAAGACCTGTGATAGGCTCGCTATGCAGAGATGACAATAGGAGTTTGTGAGATTTTAGTTTTGAGCTAGTGCATTGAATTTCTTATTTCTGAGTCAATATAAGCAGATGTGATTGAGAGTTCAAATTTTTACTTGTTTTTTGTATTTTCAGATTGTATGTGTATGCAGGTTTAGTGTTTAGACTTTGCTATTTTGAGAGATGTTAGTAGTTTTTAGTTTCCTAATTGTTAGGGTTTAGTTTCTGAGTGCATATCTATGTACCATGTGCTAAAAATTAACATGGTATCATAGCATGTTATCAAACATATTCTAGGAGTTGTGTATGGATTGGGATTCTCCCTATGGGAGGGAGTTGTCAGAGGATTTCATTGGGTGTTATACCTTAGCTTTAATGATTGAAGCTAATTTATCCATGAAATAAGGCTTAAGCATTAAGACCTGTGATAGGTTGTTGGGTCTGATGCACTAGTTTCCCTAGGTATTGGAGTGTTGTTTATGCATGAGAGAGGCATTATGCACTTGAGATAGGTTTTTCTTATCGATTTGTTTTCATCCAAACATCTTTGGTTGAGATGTTTTCTAGGAGTTCTAGGGATGGCCAGTCTAGATCTTAGAGAGTGTGATATGTTGGAAGGTGCCACAATCTTCACTCCTTGGAAGTGTAGACATCATATGTTGTTGGAGGAGGTTAACATTTTGTGTTTTGTTGATGAGAAGGTTACAATCCCTACTGATCCCGCATAGTTTTTGGAACACAACAATGAAGTGGACAAAGTGAAGAAAATTATCCTTGATTTTGTGAAGGTCAATTTCATCCCTCATTCCACTGAGAAGTTTTTTTTTTGTTGGCTAAGTGCCCTTCCTTATTAACCTTTTGATTCATATAGAAATATTTTATACATATTGAGCCTAGATGATTTTGGGATTCCCCCTTTTTACTTTGGAATAACATTTATATAAATTTTATCCATATAAATCTTACAATGTTTTTATTTAACTCTTGCCAATATAAATCTTATAAATCAAGTGTAATGTGTATTTTTTGTGTCATACTTGGGCACGATGAATCCAAATGTTGGATAAAACTAGAGCCATCGAATGAAGCCATGTAGTAGCACAAAATTTCAGTGCCCAAACCTTCTTCTACTAAATTACATGAACTGTCTAATCAAGCCTTATAAGCATCTTCAAAAAATTGAATACCTGATTATTGCACCTCACACCATATGATTCAATCTCATGAGATGCATCCTTATACATCTAATAGTAGCATTTTGCAGATTGTAGTTGGTGACTCTACACAAGTTGATGTTTTAGGATGAGCCACTATGCAGTTCACTAATGGATGCATCAATGTTGTTCTCCTTGCTCTTGAAATATTTGCTAATCTACTCATTATTTATTGAATTTTTCACTTTGGTGATGGGCATACATGAAATTTACACCTCATGATGTGGTCATTAGAGAACTATATAATGCATAAATTGTTGTCGCTTCTAGTAGGGCTGATCATAGTTCTCAATTGTGTACGTTTGATGGTTTTTATCATTCACATTTAATATTTAAAGCTTCTATGAATATTTTTGGGGAGTTGTGAATAAATTTGTGAAGCTTCTTTCCCAACCAAGCTCCTCTACATTTATATTGAAGCCATGGTTCACCTAATTAAAGTAGCACCAAAAAATAATGTTGGTGTCTTCTGGATTCATAGCACATTGTGCATCAATAAGCATCATAGAAAAAATGTGAACTTGGTAATAGTCAGAGCTAAGATCTTACAAAATCTGCAAAATGGACCATAGCTGTTTGAAAAGACACATTTCTGGCAAGTTTTATAGCAATAATTGAATTAATAATTTAGATCTGTAGTTTGAGGGGATTTACACATACATTAATTAATATTCGAACTGTAACTATGCACTAATAAAGAACATTGAAAACGGTTCTAAAATCATTTAACATCATTTCTGAAATCAACTTAACATCAACTAACATCTTTTTGAAAACATTTATTTAACATCAACTTGATTTACAGCAAGAAATCATTCCTAGTTGATGTAGCAACCCAAGTCTCTCTAAAATTACATCTATCTTTACAACTTAGTTGCTCTTAAGGAAGCCCTCCATGTGTTGGATTAAACCCAAAGCAAGGGAAGTAGTTGCTTTGGTGACAATGATAACTCTTCACAATAATCAGGAATATGGATGGTGTCAAAATATCAGGAATCTTGAATCATCCTTTCTTTCCCTTGATTTTGCTTATGGCTACAGATAACACAACAAAAAGGCAGATGGATTATCCAAGGAGGCACTCTCTATGGCATCTTGCCTCTTACAGTTCACTAAAATATATGAAGGTGAAATAGTGGGGAATGGATTGATGAAGCTCTTTTAATTTGAGCTTGACCTACTCTCTTTGACATCTTTGATGTTTATTTTTTCAAGAGTATGACAGAATTTAGATTTTTCACATCCTTTGGATGTCTAAGGAAGACATTGATCTCCTCTTGTATCAGTTTCTTGGCAGGTCCATAAGTGCCTCCCTAGATAAGCCATGACTGGGTTCTTCTTGTATTCCATTGTAGACATCTTTTGAAGTCAAGATGAATATGGAATGTATTCCTTGGTATTTTGATATTGGTGGTGAAGTTGGTTATCTGACCTCTCAATGTAGCTATCTGGAAGAGTCTCTGAACTAGTTGTCTTTATATGAAGTTTGATAATTCATTTTTGGCATATTATAACCTTACAAAAACATTTTATGCATCCTATTATATGCCCCTTTCTTACAACCTAAAAGGTGACCAATCCAATGTTGACAAAGAATATTTCATAGCATATCTTCTACATAGCTAAATTATTTAATAGAAGAAGAGTAATTTCAGAACTATATTTAATACTAATTGTCGTTATATGAAGTTTGATAATTCATTTTTTTCATATTATATAACATTTATAAAACATGTTATGTGTTCTATAGTATATGTGCCTTATTTACCAAAAGGTGACCAATCCAATGTTATGTTAACAAAGGATGTGTCATCACATATCTTCTACATAGCTAAAAACTTGTGTAAGAGTAATTCCAACACTGTCTACATCAGTTTGTATAGGTCTACAATGTTGATGATAAAGGAGTATGCATGTTAAGATTATGATGTGAAATTAAATGCCTCCCTTCCAAAATCTTGTTGATTTCTCTTTGTTACCTTTCATTAGAGCTACAATACCTATTCACACTAATGTGAGATATTTAGGTCGCTTAAAGTGTTATGGCTGCAATTTCATTGTGTTGTCAAGTTGTGGAAGCTCTAAAAACTACGTAATCTTCACCATTTGGATGAAAAATTGATCTGAAAGATCTAGGGAGTGAATTTAAGAGTTGTTGCATTTATGTAGGAAGTTTCCAAAATGGTTTACTTGAGCTTTGTGAGTGACTATTGAACAAATTTATCTCTCCTTGGACCATTCTTCATTTATTAGGCGAGTTCACTTATTACTAAGTTTTTTCTCTTACCCCAAGGCCAAACACCATGTAGAATAGGGATTAGGATTGCAGGTTGGGAATATTAATCAATTAAGATGTTTTTATCATTTCCTAGAGTGGATTGTAATGCTTGGGGCATTTCAATAAAAAAAAACAAGACTAAATTCCAAAAAGAACAAAGACCTTTGATCACATCTATGTTTTTTCATCTCTTGTTTTGATCACCTTTTGATCTTCTGCAGGTACGTTGAAGATGACTCTTCAGTTTGGGGAGGGCTATTTGAATAAGCCACTAACAATACATTCTGTTTCAAGGCGTTTCATCCCGATAGTAAGATTTCTTCATCCTTTTTAGGGATTTGAATTGAAAGTGCATACCTTGCTTCCTAGCTCTTTGTTTTATTAATGAACTAATATGCATGTGTAAATTTGAATTACTTTTTTTTTCATTTATTTATGGATGCACTCACCTCATTTCGTAGCCTTATTATATCCAAAATTTTGAAAAAATTGTTATAATTTTATTCATTTCTTACCCAACTAAAAGGTACACATGGATGTAAATGCAAATGGATCTTAGTGATGTTGTGGACTTTGGAATTTTTATTGGTGAAGAGAATTGTCCCCTTGGCATAGTCTAGTGTCAAAAAGGTTGTACATATGCTGATATCCATTCTGAAATTGTGAATGATGAATTCATTGAATATCCTTTTGATTTTATTATTGGATCAACTGGATGTCCTTTAAATGCAAAGCAAGAGGAAACAAGGAGACCTACAACAACAAATGTAGGCATTAAGAGGAAAGTATGCACGATGGTTGCTTACATTGGAATCACATGTAATGGAGGGAACACCAATCTCTGAAAACATTGAAGGGAATGTGGAGGAACCTATGCATAAACAAACAAGAGTTGGTAATGTGTCCGAGTCAGTGGAACAAGTTGTGGTTGATCCTAATGTATTGGAATCTAGGGAACATAAAGTGAATAGTTTAATGGAAGAGTTTGTCAAGGAGAAGCTAACACTAAAGGTATATTTAGAAAATGGAAAACCTAATATAAAGATCTGTTGTGAAATATGTGGCATTGATTATGGAATGAGGGAAGTGTCCTTGGCAACGCGAACAATTCGTAACTTCAAAAACAATCATATGAAAACAGGTCCCATCAACGTCAAATTTCAATGTTGGGAATTAATGAAATTCCTTCAGGTAACAAAGAAAAGCAGACAACAGTGGCTAGAGATCAACTTGAGATTAATCAAGCAATCAAGCTTCTACATGATTTCAACTAAACGCAAGAGCTTAATTTGTTCAAGGTGGTGGAAGCAACACTTGCAAACTATGAGGACAAGAAAAAAGTAAGAGTGGAATGTACACGATGCAATAGATGGTTCTCTTTGGTGCCGGCAAGTGGTAATATTGTCAATTCTCTAAATGAACACATGAAATCAAAGAAGCACACTACTAATACTACAGTTGAAGCTTCACATGATACAGTTGTGTTAAGGAGCGATACAGTTAGGAGATAGAAGAAACCTAACAATGAAAATTCCCAACAAAATTTGTCTAAGTTCTTGATCCCATCACTACCATCACCATTACATGGGGCTTCTACAAGTCCACATCCTTCTACTTCAGGTGTGGAAATTACCCAAGTTTTAATTTAATTTGAATTTGAATATGCACATTACTTTATTTTTTATTACTTGTTAGTAGCAGTTAGTAGATCATTAACCAATGTGTTTTTTCATCTTGTTCCAGGACAAATACCCCCCCTAATATTATTATGTTGGGGGTATTGGGATACCTATCTTGAGAGAAGAAGGGAGATATTGGACACAAAGGTTCTAATGGATTACCAACGTGGTGGAAAAATGTGGGCCATAGAGAAACATACCAGGAGAACACTAAATTATCATGGTACGGAATGTAGTATTAATGGTACATACAGACATATTCATTGCAAGAGGGTTTCTAAAACAGAAATACCTTTTGATTCATTGACATGTAATTTTTGTAAGATGACACCTAATTGTGATGACTTTCGAATGAAATTATATCATGAATCAATGAGAAACATGAAAAGACATGGGAGAGATACAAGGAAAGGGAGAAGGTTGAACCATTTGACTCAAACTAAACTCAAAATTGTTGCAAGAGAAGCAAATGCTACACATAGGTTAACAATGCAATCTCTTTCGTGGGAGAGGACAAAGGTTGCTACACTGTCTCTAAGAACAAGGTCTCTAAGGGAAAATTTGTTCGAATCTGCAAGAAGGAAGGATGTGTTCAGGTTTTGCAAGGATGTGTGTGAGGCTCATAAGAAAGGAAAATTACAAGGTAAGGATGCAGTTTGGGAATTTGTTCAAGATATATTTCACAACCTAGTTCATTCAAATTCAGGTAGAAGGTATAGTGCATCCACTCAATCCATTTATGAGATGATTAAGTTATGGGGAGGTCCTAGATTACATAGCTTTATTAGCTTGAATCTGGATGGCCCTTTGATATCTACGACTTTAAGGCAAGATGGAAAATAATTGACATATATCACAGAGGAACAAGAGTACATTTTTGAGACAATCAAAAAATTTTATGCTTCCTATAAAGCCAAACATGGTATAGAGGGCCCAATTCCCGTATGCCTTGCTGAAGATGAAACTGTTGTGAAAAAATATGTAAGGTGGGTAGCAAAAAGTGATACATTGGTGGGTTTTTGTGGTAAGAAAGAAGAACATAAGTGCCAATCACATTTCTTGGTGACAGTTGGTGAGGGTGCTGCAGGATATGAGATTATTATAGATGCCTTCAAGAATTGTGTGGTTGTCCATTATGCACGTGTTATTATTGCAAACCCTTTACATGAGAAGCTTCCTCATTTGGTTTTGGTTTTTCATCCAATGTGCAATAGGTTTTATGCAAATTTTGTCCATTGACAATGGGAAAAAGTAGAAGACCTATGGAAGAAACATGTGGAATATTTTTTAGGACCTATTATTGGTCATTCCTCAAATGGGGATAGTAGGAGAAGAATGCTTATGCTGAAGGATTATTACTCAACGACAGACATGAGATATCAAATTCCTTGGGAAGGGTTGAGGCTAACCGGGTTGTATGATGGATTTAAAGTAACAGGACTTCATGACCAAGATTGCATCCATAATGGAAAAAAGCTAGTGAATCCTTTGTTTAGTGGTCGACGAGATATGATTGTTGGAAAAGAGTTGATTAGTTTTAACCATGTAAGAATGGTTTATAATGATTTTAAAGTGGATGACCACAAGCTTAAAATTGAGGATATAGAAAGGATTGATCGCCAAAACAGGGGTTCAGCACAATGCATTGCTTCAAGGCATGTCCAGAGGTGCTTGAAGGAAATGAGAAGTACAGGTGGTAAGACATAGAGGACATCGGGTACAGATACCTATCTAGCAATCGTTGCTGACTATATTGATATTTTTTTGTCTCCTAGTTTAACTCTTTGGGAAAGAGTGTGAAATTCTTCAAGAGTCCATCATTTCTTCACCTTATAGCTATGTTGGGTCAGAGAACAGGCAAATACTAATGTCAACATTAATTTCATTAGCAAAGAGGCATATCAAGATGTGAAAATTTCTTGCCACTTTATGGTTTTGTTGATGAGATTATTTCATGATCAATACTCTAACTTACCATGTGCATTGCACCTGACTGGGTCAGATGTATGTGAGAACTTCTTAGCAAAGTCAGTGGCATGGTTGGAGTAGAGAGGGCATATGATTTTTCTGACTTACTTCATGCTATTGGAATCCTTAATAGAGTTGCTAAAGAAGAATTGAATCCCTAAGGGCTTAGTTTCAATAAATCTCATAAGAAACAAATGAGTATATGGAACAAATTGCATCAACAAACAGTAGAGGAAGGTGATGTCTTGTCACAATATGATTCAATTTCCACAGATAATAAAATTATAGAAGCTCTCAAGATAGGATTGGAGGATGCACAGGGAATTTTACAAGGTCTTGGCATGCAACAAAAAAGACACATGAATGTTCTTGGTGGTTTAAACCATGGATAGAGGATCACAATGTTCCAACATTTGAAGATGTGGATGAAGTAGTTGATAATTCTCCACTGGGTCATTCCACATCCATATTCCAATCTTCATCTTTTATGGTACTCAATGATAGTGAATTACAAACAATGGAAAGTGAGTGGAGGCACGCGTTGGATGGAATTTTAGACTTCGTTGATGAAAATGTAAACATAACAACCAAACCAGTGGTGGAGCTCGATGGAAAGGACATGTACAAGTCTTGTTTGGTTAGTCAATTGAATGGAAACCCGACATTATCAAAAGATAGATTGACTAAAGTGAGGAATGGATTATACTTCATGCAAGATGAGAGGGCCCCAAAAAAGGGTGTTGCAATTGGTTTTGGAATTGGATTAGATTGTGCGGTGTTGTTTGAGATCGAGTATATAGCTGTAGTTGAACGTACTACAAGAAAAGGTGTATCTCAAAATACAAAGCACAATGCTTCTTCTGGCACTTGGTACATTGGAATAGTTTAAAGAATAAGAAAGAAGGATGGCAATAGGGTGTTTGATTACCATAATGAAATTGACCTTTTGGATAGCCTTGAAGGTGTTGAGCTTCAATGTTGTTGGTACAATAGAATAAAGGGGAAACACATGTACAAGTATGATTCAACAGATCATATATTCATACAACTTGAATCTGTTATAGCAACGACAAACCTATCATACAATATTAAGAAAGACAAATACAAGTTAGAAGAAAGCGACCACAAAATTTTTGAGGATTTCATTAAAAATTTAAATAGGGTGAAGTTTACAAAACCATTCTAATTTATCTTATCTTTTGTACTACTATCTCATAACTTATTTATGAAGTAGTATTTTTTGTATTATTGTTGAATCGTTTGTATACATTTCATACTCATTTTATACTCATTTTAATTTCTCTTATCTTCAAGTGCGGTGAATAGTTCGAATGCCGAATGGTTGGGATGACTCTATGTGAAGTTATCGATTGTCAAATATTTCTCTATGCGTTCTTGAAGCATGGTTCTTGAGGGTTACTGAACTATTGGCTAGTTCAACAATTATGTTTAATATTACTTTTAAAAGGATGAAACCAATTTTTCCTTGTCAAATTTTGGTGCCCATGCCCATGTTAGAGTTTTCATATACTTTCTTTTGCTACTTCAATACTTAAATGGAATATTACTTAATGTGTGTTTCTTGAAATGTGTTTTCTAAATGTTTACTTAAATGGCATATCATTTTCTTTAATTTTGTCATGTTTGTGTGGAGTGCATATTAACTCATTAGGAAATTGTGATTGTTGTTTTCGAAAGATGGCTATGGTGTGGAAATCTCTTGTTATAAAACTCATTATTGTGCACCTGTTGTGGTATGGAGTGGGTATGGAGTGGTTCTACTTTCTATAACCAATGAATCTTATACAGTGATGAAAAAAATATATAAAACAATGTACCTTGAGAGAGAGAAAATATTATTGGTCTTGTTGGTCCTATAAAGGAGTTGCATGTCCACCTTATATGGTTCACCTTGACCTTTTGGGTTTGTTGTTTGTTTTGTTGTGGCCCCCTGGGTTGACTCATGATCCTTTATCTTACTTTGTCCATAGGTGATGTTTATTAATGTTTTTATACCTTACCTTAAGGAGCATGATTGAACTCTCTCCCTCTGTGTGATATTTGCACGATCTTTGTTGATGCTCCATGTGATATCTTGCTGCACCACCCCCATGACTGGGATTTCCTTGTTACACCTTCCATGCGGTCACTTTGCACCAGCGTGACCGTGATTCTATTGGATTGTGGGTCCTCCCCCAGCATGACCGTAGCCTGTTTCTTAGGTGGACTGTGGGTTCTTCCACTGTGTAACCATGAGTCTGTTTCTTGGTGGACTGTGGGTCCTTCACCAGCGTGAACATTATTTGTTTCTTTGTGAATTTCTTGGTGGACTATGGGTCCTTCAACACGGCTGAAAAACCTTTTCCTTAGTGATACCTTGAGAGGTCCTTCTCCAGCATGACTGTGATCTGTTTTATTGGGTGGAATGGGGGTCCTTCACTAGCGTGACTGTGATCTGTTTCTTGTTGGACTGTGGGTGCTTCACCAACATGACTATGATCTATTTTCATGAGTGGACTGTGGGTCCTTCCCCAGCGTGACTGTGATCTATTTTATTTGTGTACTATGTGTCCTTCTCCAGCATGACCATGATCTATTTTCTTGGGTGGACTCTGGGTCCTTCCCTAGCGTGACCATGAGGTGGCCATGAGCCTATTTTCTTCTATGGACTGTGGGGTCTTCCCCAGTGTGACAGTGAGTTTCACTTTATGGGTGGACTATGTTTTTTCAAGCATGACTGTGCAAAGTATGCTTGTGTGTCTCTGTAGTATGTGACTGCATCCTTACCCAACATGACTGTGTTGACAGCATGACTGTACTAGGTATGAATGTGCTTTTTGACTAAGAATTCTGGGTCATTACGTTGTCAGTATGCTTATGATTTAACCCTCTCTGGATCTCTCTCAAGGTACATAAATTGTTTGTCTAGATTGACTTGTCCCTTCGGTGACAAGATCAAATCTGAAAAGTATGAGTATATGGTTGATTCAAATATTGGTTATGATTATTTACTGTTGATATCTACTGTAAATTACCTTATCATGTTGTTACTGTACATGGAATTTGATGATTCTCGAGGACCAACTTTAACGCAGTGAATAATGGAGCGTTAAGTTGAAAGAGATGAAAATTATGTTTGTTTGGTTTTATTGAAAAGTATTGGTTTTCTTGAAAAGAATAGGAAGCTTTCTTTATAATTCTCTTTTCCTTTAATGACACATCTAACTCTCATGTCCTTGATCTAATAATTAGTGTTATTTTTCCTTTTATGTCAGATATTACTTGTTTACCATATGGAACTTATGTAGGTTTTGAGTTGTAGTTACCAAAACAAAAATAGGATATGGATGAGAATATGTATTCTAGTTCTTAGATTTCTTTTTGGATATGATACATCTGGATATGGCCTGGAGGTGTAGTTATTAGTAAGGAAGAAAGTTGGTGGTTGCATATGCATGTTATTCAATATATTGTCTCAGCATGTAGGAAGACTTTCAAGGACTCTGTTCACTATGCATGGACATATGTTCCACAATATCCGAGCTATGTGATCTCCATACTCTGTTGAATAAATAAGTGAATTAGAGTTTAGGATTGGATTGTTGAGAATCCATTTTTTTAAGAATGTCACTGTAAGACTATTTCATGGGGATGGTCACATTACTAATATAAGACTTTCACTTGTCTAAGCTTGTTTGATTTTTCTAAATGCAACTCTATAGATAGTGACACACCATTCAATTTCACTATTGCAGTATCGTTTATCGCCAGCTTAAATTTTAATGAACCTGTCACCTTTTCTGATGAAGTTTCAACGCCATATTTTATAGGGGAAACTTGATCGTGCTTGCAAACAGACAACTGCTTAGATAATTGCCCTTGGTTAAACTTCTCTGAGCCAGACTGCCCATGATATTTCTTAAGGCCTCTACTATTTTTGTTTGTTTGGGTCGCACAAGATTTATTCACCTTGATGCCCTTTGACTTGTATTCATAATTCTCAGCCTCACCCTTTTGTGCAACATAAGCCTTGATAGGAGGTGTGTTGATTGAATTGACTTTCCTTGAAGCTAAATTTGAAACATCTTGCTTCTTTGGAGAAGACAACACTAGTGCAGTCACACTCTGTAGATTTTGTTCTTCCATTTTTGGATCAGCCAATGATTCAGTAGACATTTTAGCATGTGCACTCCTCTCATCCTTATCTCCAATATTCCATTTATACATATGCTTAGAGGACATTGAATCTTCAAACCATGGATCCATCTGCTTCTCCTCTACCAATTTAGTAGGTTCTGAAGAAAACCTTATAAAGGATTGATATGAATCTGAAGACACCACAGGTTTCTTACTACCTCTTGTTTTGGTTGCTTCTTTTTGGATCAATGTGTCTACTTTGACACATTCTTAAATTCCATTAAGTGACTTATTGTCATTATCAAAGAATTTAGTATAAGATTTTTCATTTGCAGAAATCTTGTATGAATCATCCTATCCAATCACACCAGTTGCCACTGGCTCCACTAAAGCAGTTGTAGCCTCTACAACACATGCAGACATAGCTTCCTGAACATATCACCCTTCAAATTTTTTTTAGAGTTTGGAACCTGAATGCTCTCTTCAATGTTTCCACGTTTAAAATATTCAAAATTGTTGACAATGTTATATGTCACTGATTTTCTATGATCTAGGAGTTTTTGTTGTGTGCTTGAGTCTGAGTAATTGTTCAAGGCTTTTTGTATAAAGTATCAACTATTCTTATTTCAACCAACCTAGTAACTCTCAATGAGGTTGTTACCCATCAGTGGTTGGATCACTCGCTACTCCAGCTTCTACTTTGCTAATTTTAAATATTGAATTACAAATCTGAATATATTTCCTTTTATTTCTATGTAGTCACCCCTCTCTGGGGTCCTCTTCAACCTTTTTTGCTGGCTTCTTTATCTTCCATTTTCTTCTTCACAATATTTTTCTTCATCGAAATTTCTTATCCTTCCACTATGCAATTTATTATTCACAAACTTCTTCCATACCCTGTTCAGAATCCCTTCACTCCTCAGGATTGACTTGTTTCTCTCCTTGACAGTACGTTCCAATGTCACAACTATTTGTTGGGATCATCCGAGTTAACAAGAAGCCTCCAACCTCACTATACTTTCTCTGATAGTAATTGATGCAAAGTGACTAAGCCCCCTGTGAATTGGAGCAAAGTGCAAACACAGTGGAACAGTGACAACTCAAATGTATATGTTTTTGCAAATTAATTTATCAAAGGCATCACTCATGATCATCTATATGCATTAATTATAATAGAGGCTATCACAATAGAGATTAAATGCCAAGTATAAACTATGTTATTCTTCTCTTAAATCATGTCGAAATCTCTCAGGCCAGTTGCTAAATTGCAGAGCAACAATAAAAGACTCAGAGGTCTTTATAGAGGAAAAGGCACATTTACTGCCAAGTCTCACAGAGAACTTGTCCTGAGAATCCCCTCCCCCTTTCACAACAATTCCATGAAGCTTTATCTTCATGGTGGAATGGTTAGATTAATTGGAAGTTTTAACTGCTTCTAAACTCTGTTACCATCTGTCATTTCCATCTAACGCCTGACCCCCTTTACACAGACTAATGTAAATGCCATTGTGTACTTTATCACTGGTGGGGTGGCATTCCAGCAAAGCACAAACAACCACTAAACAAACAACATCAACTATCCACGCATCCTTTATCCATATTCCATGGTGTTCTAATTGGCATGGTGAGAAAATATTGTGAAAGAGAAACCCATAGGTAATTGTAGAGGTTCATGTCACTTAAGTTACACGTTCTTTAATTTTCCATCACTTTGTCAAAAATTCTAATGTTAAAATGGGCAAAGAGGGAATTTACAACTTACACAAGGACTGCTTAAATGCACACAACAATGAAACTAAATATGTAAACATGTACTCTGCCACGTTGCCTTCAAAACCCATATCTCAGATTTGCCACCACCGCCATCTAGTTGTTGGAGACATTTACCACCATACACACTCTTTTTGGTAAAATTGGCCTAGTTAAACCCCTATCCTAAGTATAATTGACATTAATTGACATCAGTGGAGCATTAATTGACATCATCCAGTCACACCCACGCCTACCTATAGTCAAGGAGGCTAACTAGAGCACTATAGGGGTGATCTGAGTGATATTAATGCACCTAATTGCTAACTAGTGGTTACAATCAGTTCAACCAGTTAGTTAAGGCACCTCCTCTCATTAAATATATTATTTAATGATTATTTATTATTATTTAATGATATGGAGTCAACAAGGGCACCTCCACCAACTTCTGATGATCAATTCAGCTTCAATTAACCTCATCGAGGTTCATTGAAGTCATTGAAGCACTAGCACTTGATGGTTGGCTGGCTATGACATGTGTTTGATCTCTTTCAGTTGAGATTCATTCATTTATTGCACTCCAACTTCAGTTAGGGTTTGGTGAGTCAATTAGGGTTTTGGTCAAGTGGTTAACTAAGTGTGAACCAATGGCTTACAGTCAGTTAAGCTAGACTCACTCATTGAATTCGAATGACCTCCTTAGGTATTCAAATTCCTCATTGATTCAAGCTATTTCTTGACATTGTTATTGAAACCATTCATTGTTTATTGAATATAGAGAGAGGAAACCATTCTGGTTTCAATTAACACCATTTCTGAGTTATTTGTTGATTATTTCTTGATGAGATTGATTATTTGTTCCTAGATCAATGTGCAAGATTAATATGGTATCAGAGCTTATGAAGGGACGAAGATCTATCTCTCAAAAACAAGCCTTTTGACAGATTTCTCCATGAAATTTGAGCAATAGCTCAAAAATCCAGCACTGCACCAGAAGCCAAGACTTACCACTTAATACCCCAAGTAAAGAACTTGTTGATCAAGCTTGCTTGATTAACTATGTTGGGTGTGATGAAAGCCTAAAATGTGCAGTTTTTCCAACATTACGGTGCCCATTTTGTTGTGATTTGTAGGTTCTAACAGGTACAACTTCGAATGGACTCATCAGTCCCTCTTCTCACCCCATTCACAAGCTATTCAAAATGGAAGTTGAAGATGATTGCATCTCTGAAGAGACGAGGTCTCTATGAGGTGTCTATTGGAATTGGAAAAGAGTCTTATGAGAATGAAAATGACTGGCTAAATGATGGTGATATATCTTTTGGAGCAATATGTCTGGCCCTTTCTCCTAGCTTGCGCTACCTTATTGGTTCTGCTAAATACCCAAAGGATCTCTGGACAAAATTAGACAGAACCTTTGGAAAGCACAATGAGGATCATAATAGCAATTTGGAGATCACATCCAGCACCACAAGAGTTATTTACTCAAAATTCTCAGCCTCTACTCTCTCTAATGAAGTTTTTCAAGATGAAGATGAAGTAGAATCTTCTACACATTCAATTCGAATTGAAGAAAGTCTCCATGTAGTGACTCCTTCTCCTGATACTCCGGAAGTTCATGAGATCTCTGATATCTCATCTCTTCATATTGCTGAAATAGAAGAAGACATTCTAATCTCTGATATTGAATAAAAATACTGCTGCACTTCCATGCAAACATTCACCAGTGATTTTCCTTTGAATTCTGTGCAAAATTTACCAGTAATTGCTTCCGAAAGTGAAGAGAAATTTGATTTTTCTCCCTCTAATGTTTCTGCTGGTTTGAAAATATGTAAAAACTTGGATATTTTGGAAGAAATATCAGATTATAAGAGTGACACATTCTCTCCCCATGATTGAGATCTTCAAGCAAAATCCTGCAGGATTGTATGCACCAAAATTCAGAATTTTGAAGAAAAAGACAATTCTACATCCACCGTCTCGGTTGACCATAATTTTGGATCTGATATGAACCTTATTGGATCTGATATGATATTATTCGGATCTGATATGATATTGCTTGGTTCAAAATTTCAGGTTCATAAACCTTCAGTACTTATTGTAGTTGTTCTCATCAACGGTGCAAAGAAACAAGTACCGCAAGTCTCCTTCAAAACTGTTGCTGGGGATTTGATTTCATTTCATAGTTTTGGATCTGTTGTGAAGTTATTTAGATATGATTTAATTTCTGATCTGATATTATTTGGTTCATATTTTAAAATCCAAGAGCTTTTAGTCATTCTTGTAGCTGCTCTCACCAATTTCGGTGTGAAAAATCAAGTACCACAGTTCTTCTTTAGTTTTGTTGCTGGGGATTTGGTGTTAGTTTCCTCTTATGAGGTTGCTGATATTTTACTTTGTGAATCATTATCTATTTTTGAAGCTATATCAGATTATTGAGCTCAAGCATTCGCTCTCGAGAGTCCCAAGGCTTCTCTACCTGTGGTCACATGCTCATCTCCTCACAGAACTAGTAAAAAGGAAGACATTCTGCATCCGCTTGGACACTTGCTCCTAAATATTGGGGCTGATTTTACCACTCATGGTTTTCTTTTCAAGGCTGCAACATATCCATTTCTTGATTGTTCCACACATGGTTCAAATCCTCAAGAACCTTTGCTCTCTCTCCAAATGATTTCAACTACTCTACATGGGTCCAGTTTTCACCGTGCCGTTGTTTATATTTCTGATTCAGTTGAGTGCATTATTCTTCTTCCAAAGTAAAATATTCCTCTAGACATATTCATTTAGTTTGGATTCAGAGTTTCACATGCACAGTCTCAGGATGCTGCTACATAGAAGAACCAATTCTTGATTTACTGCTTAGTTTGAGAGGGGGCATTTTTCCCATGAGGTTTTCCCCATTTCCTTGGTTATATTAAGCAGTTACTTTATTGTACAGGGTGACCTATGGCCTTTGTTTCCGGGGCCCTAGCATTTTTTATGCATCTATGTTTTCTAACTCTTTCTGAGTATAGCTTAAGGGGGGGTGTTGGAGACATTTACCACCATACACACTCTTTTTTGTCAAATTGGCCTAGTTAAACCACTATCCTAAGTATAATTAACATTAATTGACATCAGTGGAGCATTAATTGACATCATCCATTCACACCCACACCTACCTATAGTCAAGGAGGCTAACTTAGCCTTCTCCTACAGTCAAGGAGGCTAACTGGAGCACTCTGGGGGTGATCTGAGTGATATTAATGCACCTAATTGCTAACTGGTGGCTACAATCAGTTCAACCAGACAGTTAAGGCACCTCCTCTCATTAAATATATTATTTAATGATTATTTATTATTATTTATTGATCTGGAGTCAACAGGGGCGCCTCCACCAACTTCTGATGATCAGTTCAGCTTCAGTTAACCTCATCAGGGTTCATTGAAGTCATTGAAGCACTAGCACTTGATGGTTGGCTTGCTATGACATGTGTTTGATCTCTTTCATTTGAGATTTAGTCATTTATTGCACTCTGAATTTAGTTAGGTTTTGGTGAGTCAATTAGGGTTTTGGTCAAGTGGTTAACTAAGTGTGAACCAATGGATTACAGTCAGTTAAGCTAGACTCACTCATTGAATTCGAATGACCTCCTTAAGTATTTGAATTCCTCATTGATTCAAGCTATTGCTTGACATTGTTATTGAAACCATTCATTGTTTATTGAATTTACAAAGAGGAAACCATTCTGGTTTCGATTAACACCATTTCTGAGTTATTTGTTGATTATTTCTTGATGAGATTGATTATTTGTTCCTAGATCAATGTGCAAGATTAATACTAGTGCACCCAAAGTGTCATCCAAGTTACTCGGTGACACCATTTTGTATAATTATTTCCTAGTTGCACAAAAATACATGCCCAAGTTTCAATACTTGTTGAATTCAGATGATTCCACTTCTTGAGTGTTCTTCTAATAGTATAGACCTTTCTGTGTTTACAACATTTCATTTCTTGGGAAAAAAATCTTTGCTGCACAAAAAGAAGACAAATTTGGTTATTAAAAAAAGAGTGAAAATCAAGCTCAGGTGGCTTCTTGAACTACATGCTGAGAATAGGGTAATAAATATTTTTTTTAAATGAACCACATAGGTGTTGTGGGTCATCACCTCTCTACAAGACTATTATCGTTTCTTCTAGACCTGATTTTGCTGCACTGATCCATTAGACAAGGATGTCCACTGTCTCCCTAACTTGTATGACTTATATGCTGATGCTATGGGACTATCTGTTGGAGGCTACTAGGATTCTTTATAAGTTATAGCCTTACAGGTAAAATTATAATATTGGTAGTTACAGTTATCTCTAGAATTTTACCAGCCAATCTAATTTCTTTCATAAACATCCTTGTCAGTAATCAAACTACTTTGAATGAACAACCCAATTTCGAGACCCCAATGCTACCTTAGTTGGAATCACACTTTTTTTACTAATCCTTTTTATAAGCATGAGCATTTTGCTTTAAAATCAAGTGGTGCATCACATAAATTCAATGTTGTCATCCATTTCATTTATGCATTCTCAATCTTTACCATGATCACATGATCTTCTAAAATATATATGGAAGACATTTTGTTGTCAGCTTTTAGATAAAGCTTATGCATTGTTATGATGCTTTGTTATGTTAAATATATGGTATTTGATAAGCTTGTTGATGATCACCATATTGACCTTTGAATTATGTTGGCCCTATCCCTTTTATCTGGACTTCCATGGGGATTTTGAGGATGAAGTATCCAATCTCACACTCTATGATGAGGGTCTTTATCTAGGATGTTCTTATCAATATTTTGTTTTGATCCTTCTCTGTCAGTCTTTGATTCAAATGTCTTGTAGGATGCAGGCATGTTGAGAAAATATACTCTCATAACAAATGATCAATATCTTCCCCAATATTCCAGTCTTCCTTGAGCACATTTCAAACATAGTTCTAATCTAGTGCACATTTTGTTTGTTTGGCATGCACGATAATGGTAAACTAATATTTTTTCCCTCATCTCTGGTGAATTCAAACATATTTTTCTTTAAAACTTCATTTAGGGTTAGAATGGTGTTAGAAAACAGGACCGCAGAGCAATAACACATATACAGTTAAATCATTAAACAATATGCAAAACACATTAATGTTCGAGTACACAAGGTACTCCCAAAAGACTGAACACCTTCAGATACCGTTTCATGCAAACAAATCACAGATCAACACACCGATTTTTGTCACATGGTTAAAACCATCGAGAGGGAAACAGTCCACGGCCCCAACCAAATAGCTACTTGGAGCAATTTATTATGCAAAAGAAAGAAAGTTACATGAGCTTCTCATAATAAATCAACTAGCCAATGACCCTCTATGCTCTTTAAATAGAGATCATAGACCAATCGGGTGTTAAGCCACGGATCAATGGTAGGTATGATCTAAGAGAAGTTGAACCGTCTGATCACTCTATGTCTAGAACATATCATGACCGTCGGATTAGAATATTTACAAATGTATACTAATGCATACTAAAGAAACACACTTTTACCTAATGGATATATTACACAAGTTGATCTTAACTAACTCCTAAGTCTCTAAATATCCTAACAGAGAGACACATATATAACGTGGTTCACCCAAATGATGGGCTATGTCCACAAAGAAATTTCCATTCCTTTTATTACAGTCCAGAAAGATGAAGGGATACAACCTGCAGCAAAATCGTTGCACTTCATGTTCATTCTCTCACAGTCTCTCTTCCAATACAAAATAATACTATACACAGTCATGTTACAATGCTTTCTTTTATAGGGGAAATACCATGGGAAAATACTACAGTTAACCCAATACCATGGGTCCGTAAAACTGTTGGCCAACACACATCCCAAGGAATGGGGAATGAGTGTACAGTACTCCTGGGGTAAAAACACAACTAAATAATATCTCTGGATCTAGAAGATCAAGCTCCACAACCAACAATCTCCCACTTGGAGACTGATCACAGCAACTCCACCGCTACTGCACTTTCTGATCTATGCTCTGGACCTTGGACTTGGTGAATTTCTTATTTTCACCTTCATGCATGAAGGCCAACAAAAATTGAGTAGGAACTCAGTTTCTCTCCATTTACTCCCTTTGTCAACATGCCTGTAGGATTCTAGCTAGTATGTATCTTTTCCAGTTTTAACAGTTCTTCATCTAGAACAAATCTTATGAAGTGGTATTTAAGCGGTATATGTTTAGTCTTTGAATGAAAGGCTGAGTTCTTTGCAAGATGAATGGCACTCTGGCTATCACTATACAACCTACTATTCTCCTGCTTCTTACCCAATTATTCCATGAACCTCTGCAACCAAATCATCTCCTTACTAGCCTCTATAGCAGTAACATACTCTACTTCCGTTGTTGAAAGTGCAACAACCTATTGCAGTTTTGAAATACAACTTATTGTTGTTCCACCCATAGTAAACACATACCCTGTGGTGCTCCTCCTACTGTCTTTATCACCATCCATATCTGCATCAACATATCCCTGTAGAACAATGTCTGAACCTCCAAAACATAATGCATGTGAAGTGGTACCTCTCAAATACTGGAGAATCCATTGTACTATTTTCCAATGCTCTTTACCTAGATTATTCATATACCTGCTCACGAATCCCACTGCATGTGCAATATATGGTCTTATGCACACCATAGCATACATCAAGCTTCCAACCACTGATGAATAGGGAATCCTGAACATGTAATCTATTTCTTCTTGTGTCTCTGGACACATCTCCTTACTTAGTTTGAAATGGTTGGCTAAAGGTGTACTAACTCATTTTGCATTTTGCATTCTAAACCTCTGCAACACCTTTTCTATGTACTCACCTGGAGACAACGTCAATTTGCAATTTTTTCTGTCTCTTGTTATTCTCATACCAAGGATTTGCTTTGCAGCACCCAAATCCTTCATCACAAATGAATTAGCTAGTTTTCTTTTGAGCACATTTATATCCTGCATGTTAGACCCTGCAACAAGCATGTCATCCACATACAATAACAAGATAATATATCTTTCGTTATCTAGCCTCTTGAAATAAACACGGTGGTTAGAATGACATCTATCATAACCTTGTTCTGTCATAAACTTATCAAATTTTAAATACCAGTGCCATGGAGCTTGCTTCAGGCCATATAAGCTCTTCTTCAACTTGCAAACCAAATTCTCCTTACCTTTTACCTCATACCCCTATGGCTACTACATATAAATCTCTTCCTCCAAATCCCCATGGAGAAAGGTTGTTTTTACATCTAACTGTTCAAGATGCAAATATTCTACTACCACTAGACATAAAATAGTTATAATTGAAGTCATTTTAACAACAGGAGAAAATATCATCAAAGTATATACCTTTGTTTTGTGCAAACCCCTTTACAACAAGTCTAGCCTTGTACCACTTCTTGCCTCCATCTTCTTCCTTCAACCTGTAAACCCATTTATTCTACAATGCCCTTTTTTCTGTAGGCAACTTAACCAGATCCCAAGTCTAGTTTCTTACCAATGAGTCCATCTCCTCATCCATGCCTTGCTCCCACTTATTTCTAGTTTCTACCTGCATTGCTTCTTCATAACATTCTGGTTCACCAGAATCAATCATCAATAAATAATACAAGGAAGGAGAGAATTGTTCAGGGGATCTACTTAACAAGGTAGACTTTCTTACAGTTGCAGGAGATTCAGGTACCTGTTGCTGCTCTTGATTTTTTGGTGCCTTTGGAACTTCATTTTCTTTGATTTCATTAAGCACTGTGTACTTTGTGTTTTCCTCTTCTTCTTTCTTTCCCTGCAACCGATCTTTGTACATGACCTTTTCATTAAATACTACATCTCTACTCCTAATGATTTTGTGATTTTTAAGATCCCATAAGCGATAACCAAAATCATCAAACTCGCATCCAATAAAGGTAAATTTCTTGGATTTAGCCTCAAGATTTGTTCTCTCATCTTTATCAATATGGACAAATGATTCACAACCAAAAGTTCCCAGAAATAAGTATTTTACATGTCCATGTCTCCTCTGGAATGCCACCATCCAAAGCACTTGAAGGCCCTCTGTTTATTAAATAAATAGCAGTGTTTACAACATCATCCCAAAAATGTAAGGGCAACCCTGCATGCAATCTCATACACCTTGCATGCTCCATGATCATTTTGTTCATCCTTTCTGACACACCATTTTCTTGTGGTGTTCTAGGGACTGCCTTCTCTCTGTGAATCCCATTGTGTGAACAGTAACTGTCAAACTCCTTGCTGCAATACTCACCTCCATTATCATATCTGAGACATTTCAACCTTTTTCCTATCTCATTCTTAGCCAAAGCTTTCCACTTCTTAAAAATATCAAACACATCAGATTTTTATCTAATGCAATAAACCCAAGTTTTCTAGTTGCATCTTCAATAAAAGTAACATAATAACAAGAGCCACCAAGAGATTGTACCAGAGATGGTCCCCATACATCTGTATGGAAAATCTCTAACTTTTCACTCTTCTTTTGTTTCCCAACCCTGAGAAATCTATCTCTCTTCTATTTTCCATAAACACAGTTCTCACAGAATTCCAAACTTACCTGCTTCAGATTTGGAAGCAGTTTCCTTGAGTGGAGAATCTGCATCCCCTTCTCACTCATGTGGCCAACCCTATGATGCCACAGCATCACACCTATTTATGTGGAAGCTACAGAGATAAAATAATCAGTATTATGAGGACATAAATATAACGTACCTATCCTATCTCCTTTTGCTATTACCAGTGATCCTTTAGTGATCTTCCACCACATTTCTCCAAACGTAGACAAATAGCCGCTATCTCCCAACTGTCCTGTTGAGATCATATTTCTTTTCATAGCAGGAATGTGCCTTACATCCTTTAGCAGCCATTCACTTCCATTATTTAACTTAATCTGTACCTTACCCTTTCCAACAATTTTACATGGTTGTTATAGCAGATTTTACCACACTAGGTGAATCACACATGTATGGCCTTCCCCTATCCCTCTGCAGAATCTTTTGGACCCCATGGACCCTTTTTATACCTTTGATGTTTCCTTGATCATCCCTAAAAACATGATTAAATTGCTATACGCGACTTTTAAACCCTTTATCGCGTATATACGTGGGTTTGAGCCCTAAAACCGCATACATTGAGATGTGTGCAAAAGGCCAAATTATTTTGGAGTTTTCCTTAACATGGATCCAACTCACTTGTCTCCTGGCCTTCCATATGCCTTGAGATCGCTCAGATTCGACCCTTCATTGCCCCATTGAAGAGCTATATAAGGAACCCTTTGGATACATTGAAGAATGTGTGATAATTGAGAGCAAAGAAACTATAGTCCATTGTTGCCTGAACTTATGCTTGAGTCTGCATCCCTTTGTCCCTTGGAACACTTTGGTGTTATTCCCAAGCTTGCCTTTTGCTTGTGAGATTGCTATCGATAGATGGAGGATTGAGGTGGTGGAGGCCCAAGTGGGGATTCAATTTCTCCGATTCACAGACGTGCCGACAGAGGTTGTATTCATTGTAATCTTTGATTTTATATTAATAGAAATATCTTTTCCTGTCCAATAATGTATGTTTGAATGAATATTTTATCCATGGATGATTTCAAATGCTTATACGTTGTTGATTATATATGCTAGAATAGATATAACACCAATATATATAGCATGCTTGTCTTATTTACTGATTGTTGGGGAAGTAATCTATCAATTCAAGCTGGAGTTGGAAAGCTCAACGTGGATCTACTTCAACCATCCAGAATAAGGTATGAGTTTTGATCCTTTAGTGTTAGATATTTGATTTCTCTTGCATATTGGAAAGGATTGATTTCTGGAGTCAAGCTTTCTTTTGTGGTACCCCAATCCATAGGAATTTCTCTCCGTAATAGAATTGGCGACTCCGCTGGGGAGTTCCTAGTAGTTGTCCTTTGGGGGTTTTCTATCGGAATTCAATGACTTTGAATTGCTCTTTTTTCTCTGTTTCTATGTCGGGTCTGGGGGCATGTTTTCTTGGTAGTGTCTGATTGGTGTGAAGTTTGTCTTAGTTTATTTGTTTGCCTTTATTTTTATGCACTTTTCTTCCTGTACGCGACTTTTTAACTCACAGTCGCGTATATACGTGGTTTTCACTACTATATCTGTGTACATACACGGGTTTACTGTGAATAGTCGCGTATGCCCTTAGTTTTTCCTTATAGAGGAAGATTGATTGTTGCTGGGCGAATTTTGATGTTTGTTGAGTCTCCTTTGACACTGCTAGAGTCTGTATACACCTTTATTTCTGACCAGAGATGTTTTTTAGGGTAAATTTCTTTTTTTTAAGCATGTTCTTGTCATTGCATTTTTATTTTTTGTTTTGGGATTAGTGCATTAGATTTATTTTACCTTAGTACTTTGTGTGAGTGCTGTTTGATTGTGCTTGCCGAGTCTGGGGGTACTAGAATCATTCTTTTGCTTTAGTATCTCATTGTGATTTCAAAAAATCCAAAAATATTTGCTTCTTTGCATCATTATGCATTGCATTTTTGCATTTTGCATGGTACTTGCACTAGATTTGCTTTGAAGTATTAGTCAGGATTTCATATAGGAATGATTGCACTTATCATTTGAAGAAAATTTTAGCATTTCACGTAGTAGTATACCCTATTTTCATTGGACACAATGAATTTGCATTGATTGTTAGGTGTGCATTTTGCTTCATGTTGTGTCATAACACCATTAGTTGCACGGTCATCTACCTCTTTTGAGTAAATAAAGCCAAATAAAATCAATGCTTAATTAAAATGAATTACACTATTTTCTTTGATAGGGTACATCAACAAGATTAGGTTTTAGGGTCTTGGAATAGTTCATTGTGAGTAAATTCTCCAAGACCACTGAACAACAACATGTATCTGTCTGTCCAAGTGAGAGTGTGAAATCCATTGGTATAATTAGTGTTTCTTAGGATCCTCCTCTCAAAAGGGAGTTAAGCATGAGGCAGTGTGAGCGGTTATTGATTAGGATGACCCCTAGTCATAACTGAGTAGCACCGAATATATTTCCAAGATTGTATTCGTATCTGGGGGCTCTTTCGAGAGTTTTGGGCTTTGCTACCCTGCCCATACGGTCAAGCCCACCTGCGACTATCCACATGAGCATTGATTATATTGAGGTGACCTTAGTTTCCTTACCTAGGATGTCTAGGGGGTACTCTGCAGGGTTTATTCTGCAGGTATCCTGGCCAAGTTGGGGTCGGACAGCACAATCGCTTTACGCGTTGAAGCTGAGGGCCACAATAATTGGTTATGTACCTCCACTTGTTGTGTATGGGAGCCTCAAGCCTCTCCTAGGCGAGACATACTTGCTTCATTCAGGAGCTCATTTATCCTAACCTTGATTACTTGTGTTTGGCTTTAGATTTTATTGGTGTATGCTCTGTGCACATTAGCTTGCCTAGGGTTTGCGTAATTAGAGAGTCTTTAACATTTTTTGAGTCATTGTGGATTCGGGTGCAGCTCCTTGTTGTTCTCATCGTTTAGCAGGACTTTCACCTTCTACATCTCCTCCTCCTTTGGGAGAGAGAAACAGACAATCTAGGCGCGGACTACTTCGCACATTGATTCATACACGATGGGAGACCACGAAGAAGGTATTCCTGAACCACCCTCTCCGATTCGAGTGGATGATGAGGAGTTTACTCCTACCTATGATCCTTCACCTAATATGACTGATTTAGGTCCTGTAATTTCTGAGATAGGTACTTTCCATGATAGACCTACTTACTCTAGCATTGATCCCCCACTGACCCATCGCCAGTATGGCATACTGGAAGATGAGACTTATTATGAACCCGCAAGCACTAGTTATGGTAGTTATGGTATGTCTGGTATGCCCACACATGATTTGGCCTTTCATGTCGAGTCGGAGTTTGAGCCTAACACTAGGCCTGGGGGCACTCCTATTCCTTACCATGCTGAGAGGTTTGGGAGCACAAGTCACATTGCACCTTCCATCCCGACGGTGGAAGCTACATCACATATTTCTCCTAGACCTAGGGTTAGTGATCCTATTAGGATACCAGATCCAAGACAAGTGACTATACGGAATACCATATACAAAGTTTCATATATCCCTTCGTCCTCGGTTCCTTGTTCTTCAAATGTTAACCCTCCACCTCATTCACGTGGTCCTTTGGGTCGAAATGTTGCTATCAGTCATGTTCGTACTGCTGCTACTCGACCAGTTCTGTCTCAGGTTCAAGTACTACCCGTTGTTTCAGGAGGTCGTGTTCATACTTCTAGAGGTCATATTATTACTTCCAGAGCATATATTCCTACTTCCGGAGCGTATATTCCTACTTATGGAGTGTCTCACGGGATGACTTACGAACCTTATTATGGGACGCAGTATGGACAGGGTTATTCACCTTATGGGTATGGGTATCAACAACCCACTTACTCTCCTAATTATGGCTTTGTAGCCCCGCATAGTCAAGGTACACCACATTATGGTGCTTCCATGCCACCCTACATGGGTCAAACAGGAGGAGGGCACTATGGCCAAGGACATGGTAGTTACAATAATCAGACCTATGTGAACCAAAACTATCAGGGAGCGATGCACCGAACTACTCATCCTAGGCTCCCTTTCCTTGCAACGCTAAATCTTCCTGACTTGTCAAGATTGATGAACGATCATGTATCTCATGACCCGGCTTGGCCGGTTGTCCCTAATAAGCTTCCCTCGGACATTCCCAAATTCAAGGGAAAACCGGGAGAAGATCTGAGTGAACATGTTACCACATTTCACTTATGGTGCTCTTCAAATTCCTTACATGAAAATTCGATCCGTTTAAGGTTGTTTCAACGCACCCTTACAGGGCCTGCCGTGAAATGGTATATAGAGTTACCTAGGGGGGCATTTGCTTTGTTCGATGACCTTGCGATGACTTTTCTCAACCACTTCCAGCTACCAGTGCGTTACGACATTGGTACGGAACTCTTGTCAACATTTCAGTAGGATAAAACCACACATATCTCGGACCATATCCAAGAGTGGCGTAGATGAAAGAGGTTGATTAAAGCCTTCATACTACCAGAGTTTCTCCTCGAGTGGTTCCTTAAGTCACTATTTCCTTATATAGTGAAGGATGTTTCTACATCCGGAGTTCAAAATGAGGAACAAGCCATTTTTAGGGCTCAGGAATTGGACTTGAATTATGCTCAGTCCGGTTTGTTGTATGAGATCATTCCCAATGCTCCGCGTTCTAGTTTCGACCCCAAAGTTAAACCTGGACCACATGTCGATGGCATTGTTGGTTGTGCAAGTGCTAAACCTGCGGATTCGGATGTGCAACAGGTCAGTTAATTGTCAATCAACCAATCTACTTCGGGACAAGCCATGGCTTCGTCTCAACCCACCCAAATGGCGAGTGTGCTTTTGATGCAATCGTCGAAACATAAGGGTAACCAGCAACCCGGAAGAAATAGAAAGAAGGGTAAGAACAATTGTAAGGTGGGAATAGGAATGAAAATGCTAATACTAATGACAATAATTCCCAAAAAGCTGGGGGGGACAAGCAATCTAAATGTAAGGTTAATTTTCCTTGCAAGTTGTGTAAGGACGATCACCTCACTTACTTATGCCCTCGTATCGATGAAGCCTCGATATTCTTAGCGCAGGGCCCAGCTATGCTGACCAACCCTTTACCTCACAATCAAAACATGAACTTGAGGACCCATGATCATTTTGGTGGTGATCTAGATCCACCGGAGGGTAGTGGTCATGGTTGCATAAACATGGTGCGTGCTACAAAGGTTGTGACCTGTGCGAAGGACTATGGTTCGTCACAGCCCAACCCAGGAAAGGAACCTGATCCACCAGGAACTCCTTTGCATATTGAAAAACTTGTGGATAAACCTGAAGTTGCACTTCGCATTCCTAAGGGAGTCCTTAAGCATTCAAGGCACAATCCTAATGCTCGAGCCGCCCAGAACTATTTTGTTGACGAGGATTTGGGCCACACTCCTTGTGTGATGTCTGCTTTAGAAGTACTTCAGATTTGTCCTTCGCAAAGGAAGGCTTTACTTTTTTCCCTTGGTGTGAATGATGATAATTCTTCCTCCGTGATTAAATTTGAAACTACAGGACTTCAGCCTTGCTTGCCTTACTATGTGTCTCTTTTGATTCATGTAGAATGTCTTAACATGACTGTCAATTGCACTGTGATTAATGAAGGCATTGCTGCTTCTGTGATGTCTTTATCGTGTTGGAAGGGTTTAGGTTCCCCTGAGGTGTCTAAATCCAGTACTATGTTGACTATGTTTGATGGGAGATCATTTAGACCGCACGGGATCCTTCCTTCCCTTAAAGTCCATTTGGGAGGGAAGATTGTTGCGATAGAGGTCGAGGTGGTTGATACGCCCCTTGACTATAATCTCTTACTGGGTAGGAATTGGATGTATAGTATGCAATCCATAGCTTCTTCTCTATTTCAAGTTGTATGCTTTCCATTTAATGGGAAGATAGTTACGATTGATCAAATGTCATTCAATAATCCGTTGGTTACCGCATCTTCGGGAGCTTCAATCCCAATTGTATAGCACTCTCAGCCAACAACTGGGAGTGTGGTTGTGGGCATGTATCCATCCCTTATGGGAAGCTTTAGTTGTCCTGCACCTATCCTTATGATAGGGTCTAGTTCCAGTGAGGCTTCGACGTCTATAATATCGGTGTCTTTTCGCACGATTCATATGAAATATCCTTGGATTCTTCCTACACCGAATACTTCAAGTGAGCCCATCGTGACGGACGTGTCATTGCCTGCAACTATGGTAGCTTATCAAGCTAATCTTGGGTGTGTTGCAGAGTCTAGTCGTTCTTCTTTGTGGATGGAGGAGGAGGACCCGTATGTGCTGCTTTCCTGGGAAGTTTAGTCTTCTCACGTGCATGACTGCCTTAATATTGTTTTTCCTTCAGATGAAGCGATTATTGAGGCCACGGCAGGGGTTGAGCCACCTTGGGAAGAGTTGCATCATTGATCTTATTTTCTTCCTGAGCTTGACCGCTTGGAGCATGAGGACTTCAGGGAGGTTCATAGTGAGAGAAATGGTAGTCCCATGGTTCCATTAAGCTCTCCTGGTCCGATGGTTGATGGGAACATGGCAAATATATCTCCTACCATTCCTATCAATATCTCTCGCGATCCTGGCAAGATTGAGAATGTCTATATTGGGGAAGAATGTTCCCATGCTGAGATTCAGGAATACATCGAGCTGTTTAAATAATTTCATGATATCTTTGCTTGGTCTTACGATGAAATGCCAGGTATCGACCCTCGCATTGTTGAACATGAGATTAAAACTTATCCCAATGCTAAGCTTGTTCGACAACGCTTGCATGCATTGAATCCTAGGAAAGCACCTGTGATTAAGGCAGAGATAGAAAAACTGTTGAAAGCCGGTTTTATCTATCCCATACCCTTGATAGAGTGGGTTTCAAATCCCGTTCCGGTAGATAAGAAGCAGGGAGTGATCCATATATGCACTGGTTTCCATGACTTGAATCGTGCCTGTCCTAAAGACAATTTCTCCACACCATTTATAGATCAAATCTTGGATGAGTGTGCAGGTAGCGAGGTATTTTCTTTTATGGATGACTTTTCCAGATACAATCAAATACAAATTAAACCTGAGGACCAAATAAGACTACATTTATTTGTCCTTGGGGAACCTTTGCATATCGGAAGATGCCTTTTGGCCTTAAGAACGTAAGAGCCACTTTTCAGCGGGCTATGACCTTGATCTTCCATAATCTCAAATTGATTATCGAAGTATTTTTGGATGACCTTGCAGCTAATTCTCGTATGAGAATGCGTCATTCCTATCATTTGATATTAGTATTCGAAAGATGTTGCCATTATTTGGTCAGGTTAAATCCTCACAAGTGCATCTTTTGCGTGAAGTCTGGTCGCTTATTAGGGTTCATTGTTTCCAAGGAGGGTATAAGAGTTGACCCTTTGAAGGTTGAGGCAATACTTCAGTTGTCTCCCCCAAGAAACATTAGACATCTTCAATGTTTGCAAGGCATGGCAAAATTATTATGGAGATTCATTGTCAACTTTGACAATTTTACTAGAGGCTTTATGCATCTTTTGAAGAAGGACACCACCTTTTGTTTGGATGAGTGAGCCCAGGAGTCCTTTGATGCGCTTAAGCGAGACTTAGAATCGGCCCCAGTGATTAGTCCCCTAGACTATAGCCGTGACTTTCTACTTTATGTGGCTGCGTCCACGGAGACGATTGGTATGGTTTTGGTTCAAGAGGATGAGGAGCTCCAAGAACATGTCATATACTATCTGAGCTGGAATCTCATTGACGTGGAGATCTGTTATGCCCATGTTGAGAAGCTTTCCTTAGCTACCGTACATGCGGTTCAACGGTTGAGACATTATATTCTCCTTCGCCAGACCTTGGTTGTAGCCCATGTCAATCCGTTTCAACTCATCCTCACTCGAAGGATGATTTGGGGAAAGTATAATAAATGGATTGTCATCTTGCAAGAATTTGATCTCGAGTTTGTTTCGGAAAAATCGAAGAAATCGTTAATTTTTGCGGAGCTTATATCGGATTTCCCAAGCAAAGAGGAGGAGATGGTTTGTGAAGATATGTTTGTTCGATGAACACATCTTCTTAATCTCAACTTTGGACCCATGGTATGGGGATATTATTATATATTTACAAACATTGAAGGTCCCTACTCACCTCTCATGGGATGAAAGACGACGATTACGTCACGTATCCAAGAATTACCTCATAGTGGATAACGCCTTATACCACCGTGGGGTAGATTCCATTTTACGCCATTGTTTAACTCATGAGGAGGCTGATCTTGTGCTGAATGATTGCCACAGAGGGGCATGTGGTGGTCATTTATCTGGACTTTCTACAGCCTAAAAAATCTTGAGAGCGGGTTATTTCTGGCCATCGATCTTTAAATATTGTGTAGATGTAGTCAAGAAGTGCCACCCTTGCCAGGTGTTTGCACGAAATATGTGCTAGCGACCTGCCCCGTTACATCCTATCATCACCGCCGATCCTTTCACTAAGTGGGGGCTTGATTTTATGGATTGCAACCCAGCTTCAGCTGGGGGGCATCATCATATCATAGTGGCTATTGGCTACTTCACGAAATGGGCTGAGGCTATGCCTACAGTTAAATCCAACGATGAGATATTCGCGCACTTCATATTCAACTAGATCATTACTCGGTTCGGTATTCCGAAGGAGCTTGTCACTGACCATGGCTCGCACTTTCAAAATCGTATGATGGAAGAGTTGGCATCAAAGTTAGGATATAAGCAGGAGCATTCCTCCTCTTATTACCCTCAAGCGAATGGACAGGTAGAAGCAGTGAACAAATCACTCAAATCCATTCTCCAATGAACCATCGCACAAAGCAAGACTAATTGGCACATTATGTTATATCCTACTTTGTGGGCTTATAGAACCGTTGTTAATACTGCCACGGGTTTTTCTCCATATCAGCTTGTACATGGAGTGGAGTCGGTATTGTTGGTTGTGTGCGAGATTCCTTCTTTGAAGCTAGCCATAGAGCTCTTACCAGACACTTCCCCATTGGAGGAGCATTTGGTCCACCTAGAGCAACTTGATAAGCAGTGCTGAGATGCCTTGATGGCTCTAGAAGTGAATAAGCGTCGCATTAAGGTCCAGTACGATAAATATGTCCGTCCAAGGAGGTTTAGTGAGGGAGATTTGGTCCTTTTGTGGGATCAACCAAAGGAACCCTTGGGGGTAGGAAAGTTTAACCCCATGTGGCGTGGTCCTTATGTCGTTAAACGTGTGTTAGAGAAGGGCGCTTATGAGTTAGTGGATTATGAGGGGATGGCCTTGGCGGAGCCTAGAAATGGGCTCTATCTTAAAAAGTTCTATGCATGATTTTTAGTCAAGGCTGGCTATTGTATATTATTGTACAGTTTTGCATAGGTAGGTCTTTTTCTTATGATGCTCGGGTTTGTGATTAGTTTTTGTTTCTTTTGGCAGATGTCAATGGAATCTTCCACCTTCATAGGATTCGTAGATGGTGCGAGTCATCACACTCAACACTCAGCCTCTACTGCTTGGGTGATTTATACTCCTATGAGTCAGGTATTGTCTTCAGTAGGCATATGTTTATGGCCCTCTTCGAACAATGTTGTTGAGTACAGTGTCATTATTGAGCTTCTACGGGATGCCATTTCACATGGTGTTCTCTCTCTTGAGGTACGTCTTGATTCAAAGTTAGTAGTGTCACAGCTTAATGGCTTGTACCAGGTTAAGGATCCAACATTATTGAGAAGATTCTTACGTGTGAGGTTGTTAGAATGAAAATTTGACAATATAAGATACACACATGTTCCAAGAATTAATAATCAAGTTGCTGACTCGTATGCTAACTACGTGTTAGATTGGCATTTGTTGTTAGTTTTTCAACATTAAGCTAGCATTATTAGGATCTTTAACTGAGAGAATAACAAGCAGAGCAATTAAACACAAGAGATAATGAACACAGTGTTTTTCCTTAGGGAAACCATAAAGGAGAAAACCCCGCAACTTCCTCAGAGATAGAATCAGCACCAAAATAGAAAAGCCCAAAACAGTAAGTGACCTCCTGACAATAGTAACCTTCTTCTTGTCTAGCCCCAGTGTCTTCTCCTTCCTCAACTATGCACTACACTTGAGTGTGTATGAGTTGTGTGCTAAATAGAGACTCTAGCTCTCTATTTATACTAATCCTGGCATGACTAAAACCCTACTAGGGTCGACCTCTACTAGGAGAGTCTAATAATCCTAGTGCCCCGAAACTACGGGGACTTTAACCCTTAGACAATCGGAGGGTTACCCACAAGGACTTGACATGACCTATTTACATAATAGATCCTCCCAATCAAAACATCAAGGCATGACAACATGACTCAATTACATAATAGATACATCCTAGAATAAACATCGGGTTACAAGACATAAGATACATAGATGAATACATTCTGAAGTTACAAATACATCAACACTCCCTCTTAACTAGGAAGGTATTCTTTCGACACAATTTCCAGCACTGATCTTCTTCTCTACATCAACTAGAACATCTCGTCATCTTCAATTCTTCTTAGTCTTCAAGTCTTCTTCATCTTCGAGTCTTCTTTGTCTTCAAGTCATCTTCTTCTTCAAGTCTTCTTCATCACGGGATCTACATCATAATGACTACTGGCTCATCATTGATGGATCAACACTCGATTTGGATCGTCATCAAGTCTGGATCATCATCACATCTAGATCATCATCGAGTCTGGACCATCATCACAACTGGATCATCACTTGATATGGATCGTCATCAAGTCTGGATCATCTCATCTGGATCACTTGATCTATATCATCATATGCTATCTCATAATGGTGCTATCTCGATTCTTCTCATCACAGGAAGTTCTGTAGAGTCAATCCTGTAGGCCTACCCTTCATGTAGGTCTTCATCAGTGCTTATATCTGACACTTAAGTCAGAATGGCACGCCCAACTCTTACATCGGACCTCATCGTGTCAGAAAGGCACGCCCAGCACTCACATCTGACCTCATCTTGTCAGAAAGGCCCAGCACTCACATCTGACCTCATCTTGTCAAAAAGGCTTAGCACTTATATTCGATCATGTGTAAGCACATCGCATCGAAAAGGATCTACACTTACATCCAACCCCATCTTTTCGGAAAGGCACTACACTTACATCCAACCGCATCTTGTCGGAAAGGCATAGCACTCACATCTGACCATGTGTAAACACATCGCAATAGAATGGCTCAGCACTTATATCCAACCTCATCTTGTTGGAAAGGCTCTACACTTACATTCGACCATGTGTAAAAACATCACATCAAAAGGGCGTGCACTCACTTTTGATCATGAAGGAACTAATCCTATCATCGGATCAGAATGGCCCCCAGTCCTAGACTGAGCTACCTAGTAACTGACCAGGTGATCCAGATTTATGCATGAACACAACAGAATACACAAATAACCATAGAAACAAATATGCAGCGGAAATAACACTTCATTTCATCAATCAATAACTGAAACTTGTTTACATACAGAATGGAAATAAACTAGCTAAAGTGTTGGTAGCTTATCTCTAAGAAGAGATGATGCCTCTGAACTCTGTGTTACAATGAGGCTTGAAGGCCTATATATTATTGAGAAACAATGGAAACCCTACACATCCAAAAACCTAACCCTAGGAGGTGAAACGCCTTAATGTGGGCCCCGTTGGGTAACTTGGTACATCAAGTTCCCGGGGTCGTAACTTTAGCATACTACCTCTGTTTGACGTGCATGATATATTGTTAGAAAGATATGTTTATGGACTACATCCATAAATGGCAAATATTAAGTTCGAAACGGACTCATATTTTCCCAACCATTCGATACCAAAAAAACATCGTTTAAGGCCTCAAAACGGCTTTGGAAGTTTAGGACCCGAAAACTGCCAAAAATAGTAAATTGTGCTACAATTAAAGAAACTGGAAAACTGAAAGAAAAAATGGTGGGGTACCAAGAGGAATAGGTGGGTGGCCACCAATATCCTCCTGGAACACCAAGTGCCTCCATTCCTAGAATGGTAGTTTCCCTTACATCTGACCTACTTGTCAGAATGGCCAACACTCACATCTAACATGGGAGGAACTTAATCCTTTAGCCATGACATAATGGTTCAGCCCTTACATCTGATCAAGTGGGAACACATCCCTCTATCACATCAAAATGGCTTCTCAGTCCTAGACTGAGTTTTTCTTGGTAACTGACCAGGTGCCTCCATTCCCAGAATGGTAGTTTCCCTTACATCTGTCCTACTCGACAGAATGGCCAGCACTCATATCTGACATGGAAGGAACCAATACTCTCACCATGATAGAATGGCTCAGCCCTTACATCTAACCATGGAAGGAACCAATCCTCTCACCATGATAGAATGGCTCAGCCCTTACATCTAACCATGGAAGGAACCAATCCTCTCACCATGTCAGAATGGCTATGGGTCTCATCACTTTCTCTTGGAAGAAACCTTGATCTGGAGAACACCAAGCTTCTCCCTGAAGTACTTGAACTTCAGCCTAGCCAATGGCTTAGTCAATACATCAGCTATATGTTCCTCCATTGCAACATATTGGAGCTTCACTGCTCCCCTCTGCACCATATCCTTGATATAGTGATACTTGATATCGATATGCTTCGACTTGTCATGGAACATTGGATTCTCTTACAACTTCACACAACTCTGGTCGTCACAATGTATACAAGTAGCATCCAACTGGAGATCAAATATATTAGATAGTAGCTTCCATAGCCATACTACCTCAAAACTAGCTGAACAAGCTGTGACATACTCTGCTTCAGCTGTACTCAGTGCCACACAGAATTGCATCCTGCTAAACCAAGAGATCACACCTGATCCCATACTGAAGCAACACCCTAAAGTGCTCTTCCTATCGATGGCACTGCCTACCCAATATGAATAGACATAACCCTCTAGGTTAATGTTTTGATTCGACTCATACTTGAGCCCATAATCAACTGTACCCCTCAGGTACCTCGGAATATGCTTTGTAGCAATCAAGTGAACATTTCTTGGATCTGTCAATAACTGGCTCAAGGTGTTCATAGCAAAGCAAATGTCTGGTCTTGTGTTCGTCAGGTACACCAACGACCCAATCATCTGACGATACATTGTGGCATCAACCGTCTCTGATGAAGCATCACTCAATAGCTTCAGGTTCAATGCCATAGGTGTGGCCATAGCCTTACAGTCCATCATCCCAAACCTCTTCAGGATATCTACAGCATACTTCCCTTGTCCAAGGAAGATTCCATCTGCACTCTGCCACACCTCCATACCTAGAAAATAATGCATCATACCCAAGTCCTTCATTTCGAACTCAGCATCAAGATTTCTATTTCTATCAGCAATCAACCCATCCGTACCTGTCACAAATAGATCATCTACATATAGTAGAAGCATCACTGGGTTTCTATCTTCAACCTTGTAGTATAGGTTGGAATCTTCTTTACTCTTTGTAAAGCCCAAACTGGATAGAAAATTGTCAATCCTGCCATACCAAGTCTTGGGTGCTTGTTTCAAACCGTACAGGTATTTCTTCAATCTGCATACATGAGACTCTCTGTCATGTGTCTCAAAACCGAGTGGTTGTTCTACATACACTTCCTCTTCCACTACACCATTCAAGAAAGAAGTATTGACATCCATCTGGTGTATCTTCCATTTCATCACTGCAGCCATAGCAAGTACTGATATGATGGAAGTGTATCTGGCTATAGGTGCAAAGGTTTCTTCATAATCTATTCCTTCTTTCTAAGATATACCCCGAGCCACAAATCTTGCCTTATACTTTTCAATGCTACCGTCTGCAGCATGCTTGATCTTGTAGATCCATTTGGAAGTTACAACTGACTTCCCTTCTAGTCTTNATCCCCCGAGCCACAAATCTTGCCTTATACTTTTCAATGCTACCGTCTGCAGCATGCTTGATCTTGTAGATCCATTTGGAAGTTACAACTGACTTCCCTTCTAGTCTTGGGACAGCATCCCAAACATCATTCTTCATGATCGATTGATATTCTTCGATCATAGCATCCTTCCATTCTTTCCGTTCTGCCACTTCTTCATAACTGGAAGGTTCTTTATCAATGAAATCACATAGTAAAGCTACATACCTGAAGCAGGATCTGGTCCTCTTTCTTTCTCTGTGATTCTCTTCTAGAGAACCATATCTTTCCGCACCTTGGATAAGTTCTCATACCCAAGCAGGTTTCCTCTTATGAGGATTCTTCTCCAGAGGTGGATATACAGGTCTTTGTGGTTCTTCAAATTCTCGATCTTCTTCTTGAGTTTCTTCATTCATGGTTGTATCATGAATTCTAGGTGCTTCTGCTTCTTCAGGTTCTTCAGCAGGTCTCTTTTTAGATTTGTTGTAAGTTGTGTCTTCATCAAATGTCACATCCCTGCTGATGTCAATCTTCTTGTATCCTGGGAAATATATTTTGTAAGCCTTCGAGCTTTCAGAGTATCCCACAAATATACCCTTCTTTCCTGAAGGATCTAATTTTGTTCTCTTCTCTTTTGGAATGTGTATGTATACTAGACAGCTGAATATTATGAGATGGATGACTTCAAGTTTCTTGCCAGAGAATACTTCTTCAGGAGTCTTGTTCTCGAGTACTCTATCTGGAGTACAGTTCTATACATACACCGTTGTTCTGGCAGCTTCCGCCCAAAGATGCATAGGAAGATCTTGATCATGAAGCATAGCTCTTGCAGCTTCCATGATAGTTCTGTTCTTCTGTTCCACAATCCCATTCTGTTGTGGATTATAAGGAGTGGACAACTCCGTCTTTATCCCTCATTCTTTACATAGCTCTTTGAATTCATTTGAAGTGAATTCTCCTCCATTTATCTGATCGAAAGGTCTTGATCTTCTTTTCAATGTGATTCTTGATCAAGGCTTTGAATTCCTTGAACTTGTTGAATACTTCGTCTTTATTCTTCATGAAGTAAACCCATGTATTCCTAGAAAAATCATCAATAAAAAGAAACATATATGCATACCCGCTTAGTGAGCTTGATGACATAGGACCACACACATCGGAGTGGATGATTTCCAAGATTCCTTTTTCTTTGCTTTCGCTACTTGGAAATGTCTTCTTTGTGTTCTTTCCTTTTGCACATCCTTTGCAGACCCCGTCATGTTTTGCTTGCATTTATGGAAGACCTTCAACAGCTTTGCTTGCAAGAGGTAGTGCTCTGTAATGCACATGTGCAATCATTCTATGCCAAAGTTCACTTGGCTCTATTGTTTCATGGACCAAGGCTTGTTCTAGATGGCCCTTCAATTTGTACAAACCTCCTTCTTGTTCTCTAATCACCACCGCATCATCGATAGTCTTTCCTCTTGGACACATGATGACTTGACCATCTATGAATGCAACCCTCATTCCTTTTGCATCCAATGCTGATATGGAGAGAAGGTTCTTCTTGAGTCCTGGAACAAACAATACTTCCTTCATTGTTAGAGACTTACCAAAGTCTAGTTTATAGGAAGATTCCCCACTACATTTTATTGGATATTGGTAGTCATCTCCTAGCTTCACCTTGTGAGGTGATTCATGTTCTGAAAGTCTCACAAAGGATTCCTTAAACCTAGTCATATGTTTGGAGGCCCCACTATCAATAAGCCAATCATCACTTCCATGAGTAATGTTTCCCATGAGAGCGAAGATCAAAACATATTCATCCTCACTTGAAGAATCTTCACTTTCATATCTAGTTCTTTTCAATGAAGGTTCATCATCCTTTGTAGCATGAGCATGATGTCTTCTTTTCCTTCCCTTCTTCTTGTGAGAGCTAATTTTGTTCTTAGGAAAATCTCTAGCAAAGTGTCCTTTTTCATCACATGTATAGGAAATGAACTTAGACCTATCTCTAGGCTTTCTAGAGTTATTCCTGTGATGAGAGTACTTACTTCTGTGATGGCTGGATCTGGGTTTCTTGGATTGTACTCTGAGAGCTTGATCTTCATTTCCCATCTTCTCTTCTCGAGCTGCTATCCGAGATTCTTCTTGGGAACATTCTTCCCACAGTCTACTGAACTTGACTAACTTCTTTCTAGCATAGATCCCTTGAATGAAAGAGTCCCATGTCCTAGGGAGACCATTCAAGGTGGTCACCACAATTTCCGCATTCTCCACTTCTTCATCTACTACTTCCAATTGTTCCTTTATCTGAGAAACCATTCTAAAGTAAGACTAGATGGTCTCTGCATTCTAGATCTTCACATTCTTCAGTTGATTCCTCAGAGTCATCTTCCGGTTTATGTTCTTCCCTTCAAACAATTTGGTTAGGGCATCAAACATAGCTTTAGGTGTCTTGAGAGAGGACACCTAAGGGATAAGGTGATCCTTGATAAAATCAGCAATGATCCTCTTTTCCATAACCATCTTTTTCTTATGTAAGGCCTTAGCCTCATCTCCCTCTAGAACTGGAACCTCCTCATGGATGTAGGAGTCCAAATAATTTTCTTCTAGGACCAGGGAGATCCTATACTTCTAGGCTCGGACGTTATCAGCTCCCTCAAGCTTTTCATCAAGCTTGGTATGATGAGACATCTTAAATTGAGAACCTCAAATGGAAATACAAAAGATTTAGATCTTACCAGGTCAAGATGTCAAATCTAGATTTGGAGCTGAAATCCTGCATTACTGGATTAGAAGCAAATTAGGGTTTTGATTTTTCAGAGTTCTATCCACCCAAATTCCTTGAAATTTATCCCTAACTTCAATTTTGGGGAGGAGATCAATCCAGGCCTGGGCTCACTGAAAAATTCCTCTTCTGTGAAAAGCCCTAATTTTTTGCAGCAGTGTCGGGTCCAAAACTAAAAAACCTCAGAATTGGATTCTGCCTCGACAGAAAAGTGCGCCCTAAGGAGGAGATTTATTCCACCTTAATTTTGCTAAAAAACTATGGAGGAATATCCACAAACTAGGAAGCCCTAGTTCCCGGAGCTTCATAGTGTCTTCTTCTCAGGTTAGCTCTGATACCATGTTAGTTTTTCAACATTAAGCTAGCATTATTAGGATCTTTAACTGAGAGAATAACAAGCACAGCAATTAAAAACAAGAGACAATGAACACAGTGTTTTTCCTTGGGGAAACCATAAAAAAGAAAACCCCGCAACTTCCTCAGAGATAGAATCAACACCAAAATAGAAAAGCCCAAAACAGTAAGTGACCTCCCGATAGCAATAACCTTCTTCTTATCTAGCCCCGGTGTCTTCTCCTTCCTCAACTATGCGCTACACTTGAGTGTGTATGAGTTGCGTGCTGGAGACTCCAGCTCTCTATTTATACTAATCCTAGCATGACTAAAACCCTACTAGGGCCGACCTCTACTAGGAGATTCTAATAACCCTAGTGCCCCGGAACTGCGAAGACTTTAACCCTTAGACAATCGGAGGGTTACCCACAATGACTTGACATGACCTATTTACATAATAGATCCTCCCAATCAGAACATCAGGGCATGACAACATGACTCAATTACATAATAGATACATCCCGGAATAAACATTGGGTTACAAGACATAAGATACATAGATGAATACATTCCGAAGTTACAAATACATCAACATTTGTTTCATACACATTAAAGCTTGTCACAAACATAAATTTTTACACATGTAAATAAATAAATCAATCATCATAAAAGTTTTTATAAACATCCAAAATGTGGTAATACATAGTGTCATAATACAAAAATGGGGCTCTCAAGCCACCAAAATATAAATACATGGTAGTACAAAATGTATCACTCCCAGGTATCTAAGCCTGTGGAGGAGGAGGGGGGTTGTGATCGTGGAAAGTCACCACAGCTCTAGCTAGCCATCGAAATAGCCGCACCCATGCTCGTGGTACACCCACCACCTGATGCTACATGGCCTCAGGCAAGTCCTCGACTTGCGCCATGGGTACTCTATGTGCTAGCCTCACGAAGTTGGTATGAATGCTCTAGAGCGTCTGCTCCATATCCACACCAGTAATGTCATCTCCTCTTCCCCTCTGTCTATGATGAGGGAATCCTTCAGGCCATCGTGGTCCCACATCTGCATGCATATGGTAGATTTCACTATGTATTATCACCCAAAAACATGTCTTTTGATTCCGCATAATCAAAAAACACAAAAAAATTAAATAACTCGAAATTTTAAAGAGGGTTGAGATTCGTTACCAATGTCACCATATGCCGATCTTGGTGGTAGCGGCATGTCGAGGTCTCCTCGAAAATCTATCCCCGCATAGGGGTAATCATCGATGGAAACTATCTGTCATCTCCACCATGGAAAGAAATCAGCTGGATAGGGGTTGGACACCCTACCTCCACCCATTCTACGCATCGCATCTACCCAACGCCGTTGGGCCAAATATCAAACCCCGTGTAGAGGAACGTCAACTCTAGGGATCAATCCTGGAACACGCTCGTGTTGATGTATTTGTAACTTCGGAATGTATTCATCTATGTATCTTATGTATTGTAACCCGATGTTTATTCCGGGATGTATCTATTATGTATTTGAGTCATGTTTTCATGCCCCGATGTTCTAATCGGGAGGATCAATAATGTAAACAAGTCATGTCAAGTCATAGTGGGTAAGTCTCCGATTGTGTAAGAGTTAAAGTCCCCGCAGTTCTAGGGCACTAGGGTTATTAGACACTCCTAGAGATGTCGAATCTAGTAAGTAATTGTTAAGTGAGGTCAACATGTTGGAGTGCACTTCAAGTGAACAAAAGAATATAAATAGAGAGTGAGCCTCTCTATTTATCACACACATCACTCACTCACTCAACTATAGCGCATAGTTGAGGAAGGAGAAGATACTGGGGCTAGTCAAGAAGAAGATTACTGTTGTTGGGAGATCACTTACTGTTTTGGGGCTTTTACTGTTTTGCTGTTGATTCTATCTCTGAGGAAGTTGTGGGGTTTTCTCCATTTATGGTTTCCCCAATAAAAAACACTGTGTTCATTGTCTCTTGTGTTTGATTGCTATACTTGTTATTCTCTTAGTAAAGATCCTAACATAATTCTAGCTTAATGTTGAGCTCAAAGAAGAACGTGCTCAATATGTTGTTGAAACCGAAGTTTTGCACCCTGCCCATCTTGCAGTTGCTGAGCTATTGTTTCATGTTGCTCAATAATGTCATACTCCAGTCATAAACTGTGGGCCTCATGCACTCCACGGCATAGAACATCAATGGCCGAGAGGCCTGGTGGAATGAGGCTAGCCCCGCTATACTGCCCAGTGTTAGTAGAATGGCCTTTAGGCCTAGCACCTATATGGAGTTAGTTGGGATCTGACTCCCCACCTTCTCTGTGTCTGAATAGTAGTACACCGCCATGTACTCATCTATAGTCAACCCACCTCTGGGCCCGCGAGAGCGTAGGTTCACTACTTCCCCCCGTCGGGAAAGTCCAGTAATAAAGTATATGTCCTCCACTTCTATGGTGAGGGATATCCTGTCTATCTGGAACAACTCTGAGTTTGGATCCTAGTAGTTTACTAGAATCTGCAGTAGTTTTGGTTTGGCCCTTAAGCCACCAAGACACCAAAACTTGTAGATCCCACATGACCATAAAGCTTGTTGAGCCATTAGGTTGGCCCTTACTGCCTCTTCTACATCACCGTGTTCACGTTCTCTCCATTCTAGGACCATCCTGCACATAAAATTTAAGTTTGATCCATTAGAATATTTAAAAAACATTGAACGTAGTCGCATACGCGACTGTTTGCTAAACAGTCGCGTATGTACGCGACTTTGAGGGATATTTCCGCATATATGCAGCCCTATACGTAGAAAAATCTTTGATTTTCACATGGTCCAAGGCACAGATTTAAGATTGGCCTAGAATCCTAAATACACCATGGAAATTGATCAAATTTGCATCAAAATGAAAGAGCAGGGCATGGGTAAGTACCTAGAAAAAACGGTAGTGGATTTCGCCGCCTGGATCTCCTGGAATTCGTTGTGGAAGTTCTGAGCTCAATTGGGTAAAAATTTCAAATGTTATATAATGTTTTGAATTTTTTACTATTTATAGAAAATTTTCAAATTTTTGAAAATTTTTACCCCCTTTTCTATAGTTTGGACCATTTCTAGTCCTTTTGGACCGTTTTTGGACTAATTTATGATGTAGGAGACCATTTTGAGCGTCGTTTCGACCGTTACTTTGACCCGTCCGTTCTCGTTACAGGTATGATGTTTAAACTGGCATATAGGTTAGGTTCACCCCCATTTGCATTTTGCATGACCTTATGACCGTTTCATTATAGCCTTAGGTACGAACCCATTCTATTATGTCACAGAACCTTCTTGCTATTTTAGAAGTGGCATGATGTGAATGGTAGAGCTTGACCTTACATGGGTACCCTAGTTAGTGCCTTATTTGCATTTGGTGCCCATGCCAACATTTTATCCCTTAGGGTGTGGGAGTCCATTGTATATTATTGCCATGACATTTCGCAAGAGCCTCATACTCCTCTTGATCTTTTGCTGGCCTATTTCCCTCAAGACTGCCTTATGTCAAGTTGTAATTGCATTAGCATGAGCTTTGCCTGCCTTATTGAGCCTTATGCTGGCTTCCCTGACTTTGAGTTTCAGCCATATAGCCCGAGCTTGTCTCATGTCTAGCCATGCAGATCCATCTTTTTTATCCTTTGCAGCTTGATTCCCTATTTTACCAGGAGGGAACTTTCCCCCGAGTGTCACTATCCTACACATGTATCCTTGCATTGAGCATAGGTATGTTCCACTATTTGGAACTAGTTTTATTTTCCCATATGACACTCGTCTCCTCCTAGTCTGTAACTATAAAGCAATTTTATTCTTTTTCAAGCTTTTTAAATATCTGAAAAAGTCCAAAAAAATTAAAAAACCAAAAAGCCAAACAAGGAAATATGTTATCTTTGGAAGCTATCGAGTTGTGTCGCCTTCGAACGGAGCACTGTATATCACATCCATTGGTTGGGTTTATAGTTTGACTTTAGGAGTTGTACTTGTTTATATGAGTTTATCTCCACTGACTAGTTAAGCTTCCAGTCCCCATGGAGCCTCTGTCGATGCCTCCTATGTCGCAGAGATGTCCTAGTTTTGTATATCAAGTCTATGCTACATTTATTCAGTCACCATTCGCCGTTATGCTCTTGTTCGAAGGAAGTTGAAACCTGAGTCGGCCATTCCTCAGTTATCTTGACTTTGCATGTCGGCCATTCCCGGTACAGTTACTAGTTCATGCACCTCATGATCGAGTCCTTCCACATTATACAGCTTTGCTAGGTACCTCATGTTGGATTATGGGGGATGCCTTAATGCCCTCCTTCTGGCGGATTCCATCCTATCGACTTCAGATCATTTATTATGGGATTGGAATCTAGAGTCATTTTTTAGTGCCTTGAGACTTACATTCATCAGTGGCAAGTTCTCTCGCCATCGACAGTTTTTGGGAATGCATCAATATCCCTTGATCGATGGATCCTCTCAAGTGTTCGACCTCAACACATGTATTCACACTTGTTAGTTTGCACTCTAGTACCTTGATTCCCATTATCATTATTGATGGGTGATCTTACCTCTATTAACGATATACATCAATGACCAGTAATCAGACGATGGGCTACTATGTTCAACCTCGACACCTCTATTCACATAGTAGGACTTGTACTCGTAGCGGTTTGTGTAGAAGACCTTCTAGATTGGTGGAATCCCTTATATGCTACCTCCTTGATTGTGCATGTGTTCATGAGATTTCAACTCTCGTGACTTGATTCCAGTATGTGTTAGACATTTCCAGCCATTATGGAGATCATGATCCTTTGTATATCTTCATCATGGAGATTCTAATCTATGTATATTGTACGTGGTGATGACCACTTATGTCATATCTTGTATCATGCCTATTCATGGCCATTGTACTCTTATGTATCCGGGACTGCTATATATATTTGCAGTTATATGCAGAGTTGTATCATTGTACTATGCTAATTGGGTGGTTGGTCTTCCATTTAGGATTCTTCATCACTCCACTTCTGGGATGGACTTATAATATATTTCAGCCATCGTATGACCCCTCTGACCTCACACATTAGGGGGCATATGTTATAGCGGATTTTACCACACCAGGTGAATCACACCTGTATGGCCTTCCCCTGTCCCTCTGCAAACTCTTTTGGACCCCATGGACCCTTTTTATACCTTTGATGTTTCCTTGATCATCCCTAGAAACATGCTTAAATTGCTATACGCAACTTTTAAACCCTTTCTTGCGTATATACGTGGGTTTGACCCCTAAAACCGTGTACATCGGGATGTGTGCAAAAGGCCAAATTCTCTTGGAGTTTTCCTTGACATGGATCCGGCTCACTTGTCTCCTGGCCTTCCATATGCCTTGAGATTGCTCGGATTCGACCCTTCTTTACCCCATTGAAGAGCTATATAAGGAACCCTTTGGATACATTGAAGAATATGTAAGAATTGAGAGCAAAGAAACTATAGTCCATTGTTGCTTGAACTTATGCTTGAGTCTGCGTCCCTTTGTCCCTTGGAGCACTTTGGTGTTCTTCCCAAGCTTGCCTTTTGCTTGTGAGCTTGCTATCGAGAGATGGAGGATTGAGGTGGTGGAGGCCCAAGTGGGGGATTCAGTTTCTCCAATTCCCAGACGTGCCAACATAGGTTGTATTCATTGTAATCTCTGATTTTATATTAATATAAATATCTTTTCCTATCCAATAATGTATGTTTGAATGAATATTTTATCCATGGATGATTTCAAATGCTTATACGTTGTTGAATATATATGCTAGAGTAGATATAACACCATTATATATAGCATGCTTGTCTTGTTTACTGATTGTTGAGGAAGTAATTTATCAATTCAAGCTAGAGTTGGAAAGATCAACGGGGATCTACTTCAACCATCCGGAATAAGGTACGATTTTTTATCCTTTAGTGTTAGATATTTGGTTTCTCTTGCATATTGGAAAGGATTGATTTCTGGAGTCAAGCTGTCTATTGTGGTACCCCAAGCCATAGGAATTTCTCTCTGTAACAATGGTTCATCATCCCCCAATAAAACATGTCCAAAATCACCTTGAACATAATCATGAAAGAATTTCCTATGGGGTGTAGCATGACATGAAGCCCTTGAATCTACTACCCAGTAATTGCTAGTATTATCTAATGCAAGAATCATAGCATCTTGTAACACATCACCTGCTACATTCGCTTCCTGAGTAGTCTCTTGCTACCTCTCACCTTTCTTCTTTGATGCTCGACAGTCTTTCTTTAGATGTCTTTTCTTACCATAGTTCCAGCACTCTATTTTTCCAAATATGGACTTGGATCTTCCCTTTTTAGACTTGCTGCGATTTCTTGGGCTCCTTCATCTCTCGTTTTGTCTCCCTCTTCTCTCCATGGTCAACGCATTACCTAATGTCTCACCTGTTATTTTTCTTCACATTTCCTCGCTAAGAATAACACCAACAATATCATCAAACTTAAGAGTGTTTAAACTAGGGACAAAGTTACTTACAGCCATGACCAAGCTATTCCAACTTTCTGGCAATGAGCACAAGATTAAAAGAGCCCTAACCTCATCATCAAAGTTCACTTTTACAGACTTTAACCGACTGGTAAGTGTATTAAACTCATTTAAATGGTTAGCAACAAACCCACCTTCCGACATCTTCATATTAAATAAACGCTTCATTAAAAATACCTTGTTAGAAGCCGAGGCTTTTTCGTAGAGCTTACTCAATACGCTCATTACACCCTCTATTGTTTTTTCTTTCAAAATATTGAAGGCCACTAATGAAGCCAGGCACAGCTGTATTGTTCCCAGTGCCTTTCTATCAAGAACCTCCCATTCTTCATTCTTCATAGCCGTCGGCTGTTTTGATTTTTCACCCAACAACAGATAGAGATCCTTCTGGTAAAGATAGTCTTCCATTTGCATCTTCCATAACTGATAGTTTTGGCTATTAAATTTCTCGGCCCTAAACTTTCCTTCTTCCACCATTGCTCCCACTCGAACCAGGAACCCTTATTTCCTATGCATTTACCAACTAAATAGACTTTTTGGCTCTGATGCCAATTGTTAGAAAACAGGACCGCAGAGCAATAACACATATACAGTTAAACCATTAAACAAGATGAGAAACACATTAAAACATTACAGAGAGACACAGATATAACGTGGTTCACCCAAACGATGGGCTACATCCACAAAGAAATTGCCAGTCCTTATATTATAGTCCATAAATATGAAGGGATACAACCTGCATCAAAACCGTTGCACTTCCTCTTCATGCTCTCACAGTGTCACTTCCAATACAAAATAATACCATACACGCTCATGTTACAATGCTTTCTTTTATAGGGGAAATACCATGGGAAAATACTACGGTTAACCCAATACCATGGGTCCGCAAAACTATTGGCGAACACACATCCCAAAAAAAATTCAGATGTGTACAAACACAACTGAATAATATCTCTGGATATAGAAGATCAGGTTCCAAAACTAACAAATGATAATTCCATATTTTGACTCTCTGAATGCAAAAGGTTTCACATTACTATTTTCAAATTTTCATGCACCAGGGGTCAAATTTTAACTCATTAGGTTAGCATTGCAAGATATTGCTTTCTATTTTTGGTGTTTTTGCTCATTGCAAACACTCTGTTCTCTGGTCGCTGATTGGAGTCTATGGCATTCATATCCCACTTGTCATTGTCTGTGGCATTCTCTTGTCATATATTTTACGTTCTAGAAACAACATTTGAAATATTTTGGAGATCATGACAAGAGTGTTGCAACACTTCTAACCATTAAAAAGTCTTGGTGACAGTGGTGCAGATGACCTTACTTAACATTAAGATTGTGATTTTTCAAAGCATTAAAAGGACTCACTTTCAGTGGTATAAATGAAAATTATGATTTTTCAAAGCATTAAAAAGACTCGGTGCTTGTGGTATATATGGCAGTTGTGATATATCAAAGCATTTAAAGGAATCCATGCCAATGGTATAAATGAAATGTTATTGTTGAATGTAACCTTGCCTTTATGATAGCTACTTCTTTTCAATTTGGTTATATTAAATCTATCCTAGTTAGTAATCATGTGCTTTTTTTGCTCTTTGGAGGTTGTTGTTATCATGTCATGCTACGGTAAACTCAATTACCCTTGAGGCTCGCAATTTCAGCTTTAAGACTCCATTACCCTTGTTACTGTAAAAGTTTTCATTTTCCTTTTATATTTCTTGTTTTACCCTTTTACTTTTTTATTTTATTTTATATTAACATGAATGGTTTCAGGATGTTTGAGAGGGATTCCAACTTCATTGGACTTCATATGAAGAAAATATAATTTCACATCCCATCCGAAATTCAGCAAATTCAACAATTTTCAGGATTTTCAACGTTTTAGGATGGAATTCTATAAATGATCCATTCTTCAGAACCTTTGCTTGGTATGCCCTTGGTAACAAGACATGCCCGCTTAGGGATGAAACTACCATCTAGGCATATTGACCAATATGTTCCAGAAACCACCTCTATGCTTGCCAATTTGATAGAAGAATTGGACAGTGTTTATTGAATAGTTGAATTGTTGAACTTGGTATTATTTGATGGATTGCAAACTATTAGAAGTTTTAATTTATGTCTCATTTTTTTTAGACAAATTTCAAGTGCCAAATTTTATATTATCTAATTTGATAAGATGGATAAACTATTATTTTGTAGATTTTATGGATGTAAACTTAATTTTCAACACATTTCTTTTGTATTTTGACTTTTGTTTTTGTTTGTTGAGTTTCATTAAGTCTCCAGACAAGTTTTTCTGAGTCCCAGGTGTTAGTTTTTATACCTCGAAAGTGTCCTCCAGCCATGGCACACATGTTACAGACCTGGGTGTACATCGCAGTTGCAGCTGTAGTTAGTACAACTTCTGTTAGGGAAAAGTCTTCAGTCCTATATGACACATTGATTATGGAAGACAATATTGTGTAATAAAGGGACTAACCATTCTAATTTTGGCAGTCCAGATTTAGCAGTTTGCTTTCCCAGTTTTAGGAAAAGTATTTTTTCCAGAATTAGTCACTTTTCGGCTTTTGAGTTGACTTTTCAAATTTATGTAAGTACTGTTTTTAGGTTTATTTTGTCTAGATTTAGATAAAGTGCAAGAGGGGAACTTAGCCTTAGGGAGCAGGTGCAGATCTAAAGGAGGTTTTTCTTCTTGCTGGAGCACTCCATTAAAGACAAATTCTTCATGCAGGTTGAGAATTCTAATCCCAAGGCCGAAAATAGACCAAGGGTTGGAAACTGATTCAAGGGTTGGATCTGCTTTATTGTAAACTGTAGATGACCTTCTTGTGCTATATAAGAGGGTTCAGGGTAGCGTTTAAGAAATCAGTGTTTTACTTCAGTTCAGAGTGAAGAAGTAGGGTTTATCTAAAGCAGTGTATTCAGTTTTCTAACATAGTTGTTATCATGTTATGCTATGGTGGATCCAATAACATAGTTGTTATCATGTTATGCTATGGTAAACTCCATTACCCTTGAGACTCGCAATTTCAGCTTTGAAAAATAGTTTAAAATTATAATACTTTTAAGATCATCTGAAGTTTGCAATATGGAATCTCGAGAGATGGGGGCAACAAAAATAACTTATAGGGCACATACCTGATAGTATTCAACTAAGTTTTTAAGTTGGTTAAGGAGAAAATGGTTCATGATCTTGGCTAGTCACAATGAACTTTTTGCAGATAACTAAAGCACTGTGATTTGGTTTTATGCAGTTGTAGGATCTTATAGTCAAATAGTAGCTAGCCCTTCTAGTTGACAGTCCTAGTTGTCTACCAATTGAGGGCTGGAAATCACCTTGTTTCGGATAGTCATTCTGGCTATTCCCTTGGCTGCAAAATATAGTCATCTTAATAGACAATGTTTTGATGGATAGGGCTTGTTAACTGTTAGGGAAGAGCTTATGCTTGGAAACTGCTTTATTCCCCCCTCTTATAAATTTGTACGTACCATTTTTTAAAATAATTATTTTTTAATTAGCCATAGTATTTCCCTAGGAAAACACTACACATTTTGCATCTAGGGTCAAACTAATGTTCAACAGACAGTTCACAATTTGGGCATTAATATTCCTTGTACAATAGAAAGCAGCACATATAGGATTGGATATTCTTCAGTTGGCCTTAGAGGTGGTATCTATATGCTATATAAGATTATATGAACCTTTTATGTGTATTACAGACATAAAATCCTAAAGAGTTGTGATTCACCATCATGTTGAGGTTAATACTTGTTGTATTACTGTGTGGAAGATTCGGTTCATTCTTTAGACTTGTATCTGATTTTCTATATGATAAGCTATAAAATAACACAAATTAGTGGTTCGATATATTGAAAAAAAAGCAACAAGAATGTTCATATTGTACGCCTTTCAAGGGCTAGGGGTGTCTAAATAATCAAGGCAGCCTTTTATTTTGAGAGTAATTTCACATTATTACATAAGTTCTGGAAAATTATGTTGAAAATTGTAACACATATTTGTTTTTTGGGGAAAAATGTAACTTGATTTATATGCTTTTCCTTCGCAGATTGTTTGATGAAGATGAAGACAAGGAAAATGTTGATCCTTCCTCAAGCAAGCCAGTTGAAAGATCTGTATATATTAATGGTGCTTATGTAAAGGCATTTGTTGATGATCAAGCTGGAGATGAAGATGAGGATATTCTAGTGAGGCATGATGAAGATGATAACTCCGAGGAAGATGAAAATGAACACTTAAATGATTTAGGGGCAACTGCTGAGGAAGAGCGGTCAGTAGATCAATGGAGACGGGATGAACTTCAACGGAAATGGCTTGAAGTACAGGATTCTGGTGAAACTGGTGATATTTTTCGAAGGCTGGAAGGTGGTTGGAGACAAAAAGGGGCCAGGAAGCCAGCTCTTCTTAGTGAGGAAGATGATGTTCCTAATTCAGTGTTCATGGTCTAATGATGCAAACCAAAGTCATAATGGAATTTTGTGTTTGGAAAGAGCCATGGTCTTGTATTTTTTTGGAGTCAGTATGTTATCTCCCAAAATAAATTTATTTTGATAGCATGCAGAATTCGATTCATGTTATGAAAGATTTAAAGATGACTAACAAATTGAGGGTCTCTGGTTTTGCTATGTTTGAGAAAATTGGAAGTTTTAGCTTTCAATGGCTTAGGCGAGGTCCTTAACAGCTCATTAGCCACCGAAAAGCTTTGTTTCAAAAACTAACAGTTTAACGTAGGATAAAGGTTAACCACCGAAATCTGGCCCGATCGATTAAATGGTAAAAGTACTTTTGGTGGCTTTGGCAAGACTTCAAACAGCTCATTAGCCGCCAAAAAGTGTTGGTTTCGACAGCTTAGCAAATAGTCGAAGAAGGGCGTTAACCACCGAAAGCAGGTGAAAGGTGTTGGGGAAAAAGTGGTTTCAGTGGCTTAGGCAAATGCTCGGATGGGTCATTAGTCGTTGAAAGCCCGGTCTTTCGACGGTTAAAAGGGATATCCAGAGAAACCACTATCCGCCGAAAGCCAATTTTTATGGCGCTATTTGGAAAACGGTTTCGGTGGCTTAGGAGAATAGGTCAGCATTTCATTAGCCACCGAAAGCCTTATTTTCGACAGCTAGCAGAAAAATTACTGAGTGCCCTTAACCGTCGAAAAGGTAAAAAGAAGAAACGGTTAAAAAAAACCTATCAAATCAAGGCCCGTCAGCAAAACAACGATCATTAAAGGACATGATAAACCACCAAAGGGACAGGAGGCTGCATCAAGGCATAAGGAAATGAGTGAGGAGGTCAATGTTAAAATTATAAGGACCGATGTGATTTGAAACCCTCCTTTTCCCTCCATCTGTCCAAAGAACTGCAGACGAGCCCACTAGGTATCCAGGTTGTTTTTAACATGACTGTTGGGAAAGGGGTCTCGAAAAGATCAACTAAAGACATAACCATCTGACCTAAGCATCACTCATGCAGTTGAAATCCCTCATAATCAGTGCCCATTCTCCAATACACTCCACCTTTGATTTTAGGAATTCCCACCACCAGAAAACCATCTTTGAGAGGCATCCTACTAAAAAACACCATTCCACCGAACTTGAATTGATTGTTGCAAGTACCCAGGAGTGACATTCAACAAATGAAGAAGGAAGGGCCTGCTCTCAGGCAAGAGTTGGGAGACATCAGCTACCTAGAGGCACATCTAGAAGTCTGTCAGTTTTTCAAGGATGTTGGCTGCTATAAGTTTTGTGAGAAGATTTAGAGTTCACACCAGCAGATGGCTGAGGCATTTGCTCTCTCTTTCAATGGCTCCAAGAATAATTTTTGATAGATGAACCCCTTATTTCTGATAGATGAAACCCTAATTATTGAAGTGACTAAACTCCCTAACACAGGAGAGAAGTGGTTTAAAACTACCATTCCAAAGGATGTGGAGTTCAGATCCTATCTGAAGCCTAAACATAGAGGGGTGGTGTAGAAGAAAACTATACCATCCTCCTGGCTAGAAGAGAGGTGGCAGCAATTGCTGAAGGCCATTGTGGTCTACATAACTTATGAAGGGAGATACAACATGGCCATGATTTACCATTTTAAATTCATGAACCACTTCACAGGAAAAATCCCACTGAATTTACCTTTCTACTTACACAGGAGATTGGAAAAAATGGCACACCAGGTAAAGGGTCATCCAACCAAGATTGCTGGAAGACTGTCTCATCATAGTCTCATCCAACTCCTGATCCAAGAATTGTTGAAGAGGAGAAATATGGCATGGGCTTATTTCTTGTTTTGGAATGGCTTTGAAACAGGCCTACAACCAAAAGAAAAGGGGAAATCTCCTTCTAAAAAGTATAGCACACCAAGGAGTGGGAAAAGGAAGAGAAGGGATATATCCCCAACAACAACAGAACAGCCTCCTTCCTCTTCCAAAGCCAAGAAGGTCAAAAGAAACTTGGATTTCAGTGAAAAGGGCCAGGAAGTTACAACACACGGTGGGAACATCTTGAACCTACCCTACTCAGATTCAGAAGAGGAAAGAGAGGAAGGTGCTGACCTAGAATTGCAAGTTGTAGCACAGGTTGAAGAACTCCCATCACCTACACTGAAAGAGCAAGATGAACCAGTAGAGAAGGCTTCCTCTAGCAAGCCCAAGACACAAAGGATAAATCAGTTGTTGAGGCAGGTGTATGAGATGGAAATCTTAGAAAGATAGATAAAGAAAAATAATGCTATATTGACCAAAAGGAACAAGAAATTGCACAATGCTTTCCTGGAGATGAGAGGAGCATATATCTTGCTAAAAAGAAGACACCTGAGATACATAAAGGACAACACAAGGCTGTATAGAATGATTAGGCTCCAAAGACACCAGATGAAGGAGGCCAAGATAAATCCTAGCACTCACCTCACATTGGAAACCCTAGCTGAAGTTGCAGTAAGCCTTCAGCCTCCAGAATCAAGCCAGGTTGCTATTAATCTTCCTAGCATAGAGCCTGTTGAATAAAAATATAAGCAAACAAACTTGAAAGAATAATTTTGGAGGCTGCTTAAGAATTTTTGAAGAACAGGGCTTTCGGTGGCTTAGGCGGACACTGGGGCAGTTCATTAGCCACCGAAAGCAGTGCTTTTGGTAGCTAATGCTTCCGATATTTTGACCTCTTAACCACCGAAAGAAAAAAGAGGCACAGGATTGAATGTTGGCATGAAGGACCAGTTTTGGGAAAACATGAACGGCTCAGGGACAACAAATAAAGATAAAGGGCATTGAAGAACAACATCAGGGAAGGTATGTTTCAGTTTTGTAGTGATACAAAGGAAGAAAGGGTCACCAACACTAAAAATTCCTAGTGAAACAGTGACTTAACTAGAAAAGGACCAATGGCAGCTATTTCCAGTACTCATTTTAGTTATCAAAAGGTTCAAATAGTGAACGAGTTCTACAGTTAGATAGACTAGTAGTTAAATTAGGGTTTTTTGACCTAATTATGCAAAAACAATTATTTTTTCTATTTTTAGTAAATCAAATCCAATTTTTCAGGATCTGAATATTTTTGTAAAGGATATAAAGCCTAAGACTTATGTTATTGAAAGGGTTTGTCTTCAGGGACTTGTAGATTATTGCTATTGTTAAGCTTCTCATATTGCTCATGACATAATATAAGCTCTTTTGTTATCATATGTTCAACTTCCATTTTCTATCTATTCCGTGCTTATGCTTGAATGTGTTATTTAGGTTTATTCAGGTTAATTGATGTTTGATAGCTGTCATCCTATTGGAATATTGATGATTTGAATTATAAGTGATTTCCTTGTTATGATTAGTCATTTATATATATGTGTTTTATGTATGAATCTACCGGCATGATAAGTTCTCCATCTCTGCACCATATTGTCAAACCTATGAACAGTGGTAATTAGAAGCCTTATCCCTGATTGAGTTTCATGCGTGTCTTGAGAGTGTGAGGTCCTATAGGTCACTTGACATGATCCAATTAGAAAAACCATAAAAAAATTTAAGTTACCAGGCATCCTCAAAATGAAACCTATAGGAGTTTCCTGGAGTGATAACAAATTGACACCATTTGTCAGGGAGAGGAGATTGAAGCTCAGCTTCCCTGGGAAATGAGATAGATCCTACTTTGATGATAGACAAAGTTTGGACACTATTCTGGTTGTAATCATCTATCTGGTGACTCCATTGAAATAAGGTGGCTTCAAGAAGACTAAGTACCAGAGCAAACCCTCAAGGGCCACCAATAACACCGGTTTCAGATCCAAAAGAGATTCTAAGAAGAGTTAGGGCTTCACTAAGGCAGACCAGCAGTGCTGTAAAGGAAGCTACATCAGGTATTTCAAGAGATATTTCTGCTATTATTTCTTCTGTTGAAACACTTAATTCTCAAGAATTTATAAATACATCAGAAAATTTTAGGGTTTGGGCATATTCAAGCACTGTTGCTTGTGAATATCCAATCCTTGGTGACTCCACTGGGATAAGTTTACCACCATCACCTTTTCAGCTACTACCTACATTATTACTACCTTCCTCCACCCTTTTCATACCCATTTCCAATATGGCTACCCCTCTGACCAAAATGGAAAGGATCCTGGTAGCTAGGTATGCCCCCCTGAATTTGCCTAACCCCCTCTCAGCCATGCCCACCGAAGACTATCTCAAGTACATGCCTAAATTCACAGGAGAGGGAGATTTCATAGCTAAAGAACATCTAGAGGCATTCTACAGTTATGATGAGAACATTAATATAGAACAGGAAGATGTGTGGACTAGGTTTTTTCTACAAAGCCTAGATAGTCAGGCTAGGAAATGGTTCAAAGAACTGCCTGCTAGATCAGTAGCAGGCATTGAAGCCCTAGATGACATATTTCTAAAGCATTGGGGAGAGAGGAGAGACCACCTCTATTATATCACTGAGTTTATCAACTTGAAAAGAGACAATGGGGAGTTTATCTCCAACTTCACCAAGAGGTTCAACAATATGTACAGCAAGATCCCCACTGATACCTCGACCAGCATAACTTATGCAAATTCCTTTGACTCTGATTTCTGCTTGCTTCTCAGAGAGAGGAGGTATTCCTCCTTATCACTCATGCAGTATGCTTCCCTAGAGGTAGAATCTAACATTGTGGCATCTCAGAAGGTCAAAGGAAAGATAGATAGGAAGAAGCAGCTAGCAAACCCTCTTGGGGCTTCTTCATTAGAGAACAAAATTAACAAAATGACAAAACTGTTAGATAACTTAATTGCTGAAATGTCTAAGCTAAAGGACCGAGGGCAGATACCTGTGAGGGGTAAAGGGCCAAGTGATTTTGTTCCTCAAAAGCCTAATTTTGTCCCTTATAGAAGAGGCAACCCCCTTGTTCAGATCCTCAAAAGGGAGAGGAATCAAGGGGAAGATCAGAGAATCAGAGCTCCTTTCCAGAATGTGGTTCTAGAAGAAGAACCAGAGTTCACTGAGGAAGAAGGAGAGGCTGAAGACAACATCCACTGCATGGAATATGAAGTTGACTATTCTTTTCTGACACAGGCAGAATATGAGGAAGCCCTAATTGATGAGAAAATCAGTCAAGAAGATGTATATCAAGCATATGGTCAAGGAGGGTATAATTTGAGGTCCTGGATGGTTGCTCCCCTTAAGAAGAATGTTGTTCCTGCCAAGCAGCCTGCTGCACCAGCTAAGAAGGCTATTGTTTTACCGAAGAAAATGGATGTCATTCCCAAACCATTTCAAAAACCAACACCTTCATCAAGACTAGATCAGGTCCAACTCAAAGCTCTAGTACATGAGGTAAGGTTTCCTGATAGGCTGCATTATTCTTCCAACCTTGAGTTAGAGATTCAGAAATTGAAGATCCCTTTCCCATTAATCAAGCTAATGAAAAATGATGCATTCAAATCTTCCATTCTAAATTCTCTTCAACCAAAGATACATATTGATACTAACTTTGTCAATCTGTAAGATGATCAACCTATTGTAACCCTAGGCCCTATGATCGAAGACCTAAAGGATTCTTTCCCACCTTTCTACATATCCTTGAATATCCATGATAAAGTCCTTCATAACTGTCTGCTAGACTCAGGAGCTTCCCATAACCTAATTCCAAAAGCTGTGATGAATGAGCTTGGTCTCAGCATTACAAAACCCTACCATGATTTGTTCTCCTTTGACTCTAGAAAGGTCAAGTGCTTGGGCCTCATCAAAGACCTTATTGTAAACCTATCTCAGCTACCTTCAAAAAGCATCATGATGGACATTGTAGTGGTTGATATTCCTCCTAAATTTGGTTTTTGTTGTCTCGATCATGGAGTAAACGCTAGGTGGCACCCTTCATATGGACCTTACATATGCTACAATCCCAATTTTTGGAGAGGAGACCAAGAGGATTTATGGGGAGAATCAGTTTGCCTAAATCATAAGCAATGAAAGGAATTCAGTGAACCACCCCATCTATGCAGTAGACACTGATTTTGGATCATGCATTATGCAAATAGATGATTCTCAGCAAACACCAATCCAGCTTACCAAGCCCACCTGTCAGCAGCCCGAAGAGGTGACCACAGCAGTCTGGAACATGTATTTTGGTGGGGCTAGCACTCAAAACTCAGTAGGTGCAGGTGTAGTATTGATCTCCCCATCCAAAGAGAATATTCATCTGTCTTATAAGCTTGATTTTAAAACCACTAACAATATAGCAGAATATGAAGCCTTGCTGCTATGAGTTAAAGCTGCCAAGGAAATGGGGATCATGTGCATGAGAATATTTGGAGATGCTAACCTTATTATACAGTAGGTCAACAACACCTTTCAAGCAAAAAATGTCAGACTAAAGGCCTACAGGGACGAGGTATGGAAACTTAGAAACTCCTTTATGTTTTTTGAACTGTCATATATACCTAGGGATTTGAATCACTTGGTTGATTCCCTGGCTATTTCTGCAAGTATGTTTGTTCCTCCTTTACCTCCTAGCCTCAGCTATGATATTTAGGTCAAATACAGACCTTCCTTGCCAGATAATGTAAAATTTTGGAAGGTGTTTGAGAATGATGATGAGCTTAGTAAATTCCTTCAACTAGTAGATGAATTCTCTGATATGCATATAGATCAGGAGAACCTAAACATGAAAGAATCCAAACAACTCAAGTTGAAAGATAAAGTAGTTGATCATAATATTGTCCAATTACCCAGCAATTATATACCTCAGGGTCTGGTACCCCTAGAAGATATTTTTTATCATAATGATATCCCTTTCAAGCCTACCAAAAAAGAGCAAGAACCTACTATCCAAGAGCAAAACATAGGTAGCTAAAGCCATCCAAAACTCATAAATCTGTCCACTGAGTTGACTGTTGATCAGAGGTCCAAATTTTGCTACCTGATAAAGGAATTTGTTGATATCTTTTCCTGGGAGTATAGTGACCTGAAAACCTATGACACCAATATCATCCAACACATGATTCCTTTGGAGAAGGACACCATCCCTTTCAAACAGAAGCTGAGATCCATTAGTCCTCTCCTACTACCTGTAATTGAAAAAGAAATCCATAAGCTCCTTAGAGCCAAAATCATAATTCCCCTCAAGTATTCCAAGTGGATTGCAAAATTAGTAGTGGTAAGGAAGAAGAACGGGGAGATCAGGTTGTGTGTGGATTTTAGAAACCTGAACAAGTGCTCCAAAAAACACAACTATCCACTACCCAAGATGGAACACCTGTTGCAAAGAGTCTCAGGGGCTAGTGTCATGTCATTTCTGGATGGCTTCTCTGGATACAACCAAGTTGTTGTGCACCCTGATGATCAAGAGAAGACTGCTTTTACCACCCCCTGGGGCACTTTCATGTATGCCAAAATTCCATTTGGGCTGATGAATGCTGGGGCCACTTTTCAGAGAGCCATGGACTTAGGTTTTGTAGGATTGAAAGATAAATTTGTGCTTATATACTTGGATGACCTAACTGTTTACTCTCACAGCCATCATGACCATTTGCAGCACTTGAGGAGAGTATTTCTGAAGTGTAGGAGGTTTGGGATATCACTCTACCCTAAGAAGTCCTAATTTGCACTCAGTGAGGGGAAACTCCTAGGTCACATAGTCTAAGCTGAAGGTGTGAAGATTGTTCCAGTTAGGGTGGAAGTAATCCAGAATTTGTCCATACCTAGGTCAAAAAGGGATATTCAGTCCTTTTTGGGTAAGATAAATTTTGTCAAGAAGTTCATCCCTAATTTCTATGAGCTGGTAAAGCACATAACAACTATTTTGAAAAAGGATGCAGAAATAAAATGGACTGACCAGGAAAGAAGCTCTTTCGAAGACATCAAGAAGGCTATCATGGAAACCCCAACCCTAATTAGTCCATACTACACCAAGAGTTTTTACATCTTCTCCTTTGCATCCTATGACACAGTGGCTGATGTGTTGTTACAAAAAGACGATGAAGGTCTCGATCATCCAATTGCATTCTTCAGCAAGACATTAAGGGATGCTGAGCTGAAGTATGACCCCATTGAGAAACGGGATTATGCTCTCATCAAGTCATTAAAGACCTTCAGGATTTACATTCTACATGCAAAATTCCTTTCCTATGTCCCTTCAGCTGTTGTGAAGGATGTTTTGACTCAGCCTAACATTGATGGAAAAAGAGCTAAATGGATTGCCAAGCTTATTGAGTTTTATATAGAGGTAAATCCTACTAAGCTAGTAAAAGGACTAGGTCTGGCCAAACTCATGGCTAAAGAAAACTGTGAACTAATGGGGATAAACTTCACTTGTGTGAATTCAGCAAAATTGCAAACTGTAGTAGCAGCAGAAGTAGTTCAGGATCAGAATAACATTCAACAAGTGGATGAAAACTTGTCTTGATGTCAGTGGTACTCAGTTATTATTCATTTTCTGCAAAAATTAGAAGTTCCTCCTAGTCTCACTCCTAATCAAGCACAAGCTCTTAAACTAAAGTCTGTTAAATTCTGCATAGTTGATAAACTGTTGTACTGGAAAGATCTGTCTGAGGTTTTGTTGAGGTGTCTAGATAAAGAAGAATCAGATTAGGTCATGCATCACTTTCATTCCGGCACATGTGGGGGGCATCATTACTGGAAGACCACGACCCATAAGATTCTGAGGGTAGGGTACTATTGGCCAGTCCTTTTGTTGATGTGTGTACCTTTGTGAAGGCCTGTGATGAATGCCAAAGATTTATAGGGAAGCAGCAGCTCAAATCCTTGCCCCTTAGGCCTATTGTAGTGAATGGGCCTTTCCAGCAATGGAGTCTAGATTTCATAGGTGAAATAAATCCATCTTCCAGTGGGCAACATAAATGGATTCTAGTAGCCACAAACCACTTTACCAAGTGGATAGAGGCAGTACCCACTAGGAATGCAACTCATCAGGTCATCATGAAGTTTTTATATGAGAATATCTTTATCAGGTTTGGCTACGCAGTAAGGTTAGTGACTCATAATGCACCAGCTTTCAAAGCTGGGGCATTGGTTAAAATGTGTAAGTCAATGGGCATTCAGCTAGTGCATTCCACCTCCTATTATCCTCAAGGCAATGGCCTGGCTGAGTCATCCAACAAAAGCCTAGTCGAGATCATCAGAAAACTAATGGAGACAAATCAAAAAAGATGGGATTCTAAGCTAAAGTTTGCTTTATGGGATGATAGGGTAACATACAAAATATCTATAGGGACTTCTCCATTCAAATTAGTTTATGGTAATGAGGCTAGTTTTCCTATTCAACTAATTCTACTAGTGGCAAAATTCTTTCAGGAGGAGGAAGATGAACCAAATGATATGGTGAGGAGGAGGATGGATTTGGTGGAGTTGTAGCAAGTCAAGGAACAAGTGATAGGAAAATCAGAATCCCATCAACAGAAGATCAAGGTCATGTTTGACAAAAGGGAAAAAGTGGACAACTTTCATGTTGGATATTGGGTCCTCAAGTGGGATACTGTCAGGAAGGACAAGGGAAAACATGGAAATTTTGACTCTCTATGGATTTTCCCTTCGGTGATAGCTCGGGTACAAAAGAATAAAACCTTCAAATTGTAGAATCTGGAAGGGGAAGAGATTTTTGATGGCCCAATAAATGGGCGTTTTCTGAAGCTTTACTTTATTTGAGGCTCTGAGGCCTTGTTATTGTAAATTATTAGTTAGTAGGTTGTTTTTTCTTACAGAATAAACTCCATGTCCAATAGAACAGTAAATGATAGTATTAAGTTTTTATTTGTTTTCAAGGAAGGGCATTTTGGTCTGGGGTTCTTGGGGCCTCACAGGGAGGTTCCCATCCCCAAGTAGGAGCCAGATGTTATCTCCCAAAATAAATTTATTTTGATAGGATGAAGAATTCGAGTCATGTTATGAAAGATTTAAAGATGACTAACAAATTGAGGGTCTCTGGTTTGCTATGTTTGAGAAAATTGGAAGTTTTATCTTTCGGTGGCATAGGAGGGGTTCTTAACAGCTCATTAGCCACCAAAAAGATTTGTTTCGGCAGCTAACAGTTTAACGCAGGATAAAGGTTAACCACTGAAAGCTGGCCCGATCGATTAAATGGTAAAATCACTTTCGGTGGCTTAGGCGAGACTTCAAACAACTCATTAGCCACCGAAAAGTGTTGGTTTTGGCAGCTTAGCGAATAGTTAAAGAAGGGCGTTAACCACCGAAAGCAGGTGAAAGGTGTTGGGGAAAAAGCGGTTTTGGTAGCTTAGGCGAATGCTCGAAACTGTAGATAGTGGTTTCGTCACATAGAATGATTAGGCTACAAAGACTGTAGATGAAGGAGGCCAAGACAAACCCTAGCACTCACCTCACATTGGAAACCCTAGTTGAAGCTGCAGTAAGCCTTTAGCCTCCAGAATCAAGCCAGGCTGTTGTTAATCTTCCTAACATAGAGCCTGCTCAATAAAAATATAAGCAAACAAACTTGTAAGAACAATTTTAGAGGTTGCTTAAGAATTTTTGAAGAACAGGGCTTTCGGTGGCTTAGGTGGATGCTAGGGAAATTCATTGGGCACCAAAAGCAATGCTTTCGGCAGCTAACGGTTCCCATATTTTGACCTCTTAACCACCAAAAGCAGAAAGAGGCATAGGATTGAATTCTGGCACGAAGGACCAATTTTGGGCAAACATGAATGGCTCAAGGACGATAGATAAAGATAAAGGGCGCTGAAGAACAACATCAAGGAAGGTATGTTTCAGTTTTGCAATGATACAAAGGAAGAAAGGGTCACCAACACTAAATAGTCCAAGTGAAATAGTGACTTAACCAGCAGAGGACTAGTCACTTTAGTTATCAGAAGGTTCAAACAGTGAACGAGTTCTACAATTAGATAGACTAGTAGTTAAATTAGGGTTTTTTTAACCTAATTATGCAAAAACAATTATTTTGTCTATTTTTAGTAAATCATATCCAATTTTTCAGGATCTGGATATTTTTGTAAAGGCTATAAAGCCTAAGAATTATGTTATTGAAAGGGTTTGTCTTCGGGGATTTGTAGACCATTGCTATTGTCAAGCTTCTCATATTGTGCATGACCTAATATAAGTTCTTTTGTTATCATATGTTCAGCTTCCATTTTCTGTCTATTCTGTGCTTATGCTTAAATGTGTTATTCAGGTTTATTCATGTTAATTGATGTCTGATAGCTGTCATCCTATTGGCATATTGATGATTTGAATTATAAGTACTTTCCTTGTTATGATTAGCCATTTATATATATCTGTTTTATGTATGAATCTGCCAGCATGATAAGTTCTCCATCTCTGCACCATATTGTCAACCTCTGAACAGTGGTAATTAGAAGCCTTATCCCTGATTGAGTTTCATGCATGTCTTGAGAGTGTGAGGTCCTATAAGTCACCTGACTTGATCCAATTAGAAAAATCATAAAAACATTTAAGTTACCAGGCATCCTCGAGCTGCAACCTAAAGGAGTTTCCTGGAGTGATAACACAATATTTGGCCAAAAAATAAGACAAATTTTAATAAAGTGTGGACTGTGTGAGAAGTTAACTCTCGATGCACCAAAGACTCCATAGAGAATTTCATAGTCTTTCTTATAGCATGGTGATTGGTGCATAGTTCATTTCTTGCATGTATCCTGGATACCTCTTCAACATGTCGTCAAGTAACATAGATTGGTTGAAGGTAACATGTTTCTAGGATGGCAACGCTAGGACTGAATGTACTAGGTTAAGTATAAAAATTAATGATAATTGAAATGTTCAAATATATTACCATATGTTTAGGTGTTATTTTAGCAGTAACTAGAGATATAAGAACATAGATTTGTATCTATGTTGCTTCTTAATTTTCTCATCTTTTAAATTTTTTGTATTTTTATAATTCATGTGTGCTTCCATAGTTTTTAGGTGCTTTTTCTAGCTCTTTTGAAATGGATTTGTTTACCATATTTTGGACTGTTATATAAATTTACAACATTAAATACAAACAAGAGTGAGAAAGATCTTTCTGAACTCTTTTCTTTCAGTAGTTAGAACGTTCATATCATGGTATGTTGGATGAGACACTAAGTTGCTATTTTCATTTTGTGAAGAAGCTTTCTGATCTGTAGGATTGTTTCTGTGGTATTTCCAAAAGATTTATGTTTTTACATGCATTTTGTGCTAGCTATTTTTTTTTTTCTATTCATACTTATTTGTATGCTTTTATAACTGTTATGGATGACAAACGTTTGATTAGTCATTCATCCACTAAAGCATCATATTTATCTAGTATACTATATCTCCATTCAAAATTCACAATGTGCCAGTATAAACATTAGAAAGTAGTGTGGCAAATAATTTTCCTAGAGTAGCTAAGGCATATGTTAGTTACTGTAAATTCAACATCTAGGTTGATTTTCATCGTCCTCTCCTTGGAGGTCTCTTTGGAAAGAAAGTCTTGTATTATGAGGATAGAGTCTTGTGTCTTTCACCCACTTTTTGATCATGTGAAATTTCAAGCTATTATGGAGCCATTTTTATCAAAGATAAATATCAAAAGCTCTTGTAGAATGTTTTGGGGCCAGAATTTGCAATTTCGTAATGTTTGATGTCTATTAAAGTAATTACCAATTATTTAAATACAATAATAATTTTTCCTCATTTTGTGTACTCTCTAGAAGAGAATATTAAGAGCACTGGTATGTATATCAAGAAACCTGTGAAATATAAGCAAAATGGGATATATCCTCTGTAACAGGACTCACCGAGTATTGTGACTCAACTATGATTGCTAGCTTGGTGAGCAGAGTTGACTCTTTGGTCAAAACTCACTCCTTTTTGGTCAAACTCGGTAGGATATCACCAAGTTTTGCTGAGTTTTCTAGGTTTTAGAGTTCCTAAATTTTTCTGAGTATATGATCCCTGATTCTCGAGTTTATGACCCCTAAATTTTTATGAAGCGATTTAATGTTGAGTTTTGTTGTGTCACCGAGTTGACTCTCCATTTTGGATTTCCTGAGTTGTTGTTGGATCTGAGTCTTTATTGGATAAGTAATTTTTGTTTTTGCAATCAGTACAACCCAGATAAATAGATATAGATCAAGTCTTCCAGATATTTGTCTCTGTGCAATGGTTCTCTGATTGACAAGTGCTTCTCCAATGACACTATAGAAGAGATTGTAGAATCTCTGATGGTACTCTTATACTCACTCTTTATCTTGTCTTTACCATAGACATTATAATTGTTTTCGATGTTAATGCAACCATGCCCCTTTATCAAACAAGCAGGAACGTGCGATATGGAGGGGAATGAATGGGTCAATGACACTATGAAAAATCTCAAGGTATCTTCTCCAATTTTCTTGAATATGACCCAAAAATCAGTAATTTATTTCTTTCCCACCATTTATTGTATTTTTAAATTTCATTCAATGATATGTTCTGAATAGTGGTGTCTTTTACCATCTGATGTATTATGGATATATGCTCAGGTCAGTATTATGTATTAGCTGACACCTAAGTAACTTGGTTCATGTTTGTTTTCAAGTTCGAATTCGGTGACACTGAAAAGTTATGTAAACGAAATCAAAGCAGAAATAACCCCAACTACGGAAGGCATGCATTAGTTTGAGCTTTTGACACTTATGACTTGAAATGTTACTACAAGTGTCTTTGATCGCATGTGATCATGCCTATTGTGTAAGATATTTTTTTGTAATATCTTTACTTTAGTTTCTAGAAAATGTGTGTCTGAGTCTACTTTGCATCTAGTCTGGATTCTCAGACATTCTTTGGAGTTAAAGTGGTTCAAGTTTATTTGCAATTATTCTACATAAAAATGATTGTTATCACTAAAAACCCTTGTTTGGAAGTGTTGGATAGGTAGTTGTCTCGGATTAGAGACGTTGAACACTTGAATCTCATTCCCACATGAGTGTTGTGTCTTGCATGCTTAGAATCAATGTAGTAAATTGTTGCCTAGGCCCAATGGATAAGGCACTAATATCCCTGTCTACTCCTCCTTATTTCTTTTCTCATTTTGTATGATTCTGTGAGGGTTTTATTACATAATCACCTTGTGTTTTCCTGTCAAAACCCTCGTAGTCTTACTTTAGGGAAACATCCCTGGAGCTGGTATGAACCAGCCCGAATCCCAAGGGAGAATGGTGAGGTGACAATGGCCACTTCCTTGAGTTACTGAGTTTGTTGTAGGGATGGCTCTTCCTTGCAGCTATAAAACCCCTACAAATTTTTAGGTAACATATGGTTTGAATTTCAGAGAGGTTTAACAATACAAGACTTCTTCCACATAATCATTTGGATACTTGTTGAGACACTTTTGGAGTCTTATTTCAAGTCAATTTCACCAGTAAACTCAGCCCTAGATAAACTCTGTACTCAACTAGCCAATTATGGAAACTCACAACAGTCGTATAGCATGCATTGGGGCATGAGACATCACACTCAACATATCATACTTGGAACATATTTTCATAACATACAGGACTTTTTTCCATTGGAACTTGGAATGGATTGCAACCAGCAACAATGACCCTTTTCTGGGTATATTTTTGTGACAGATTGGTGAGTTTGTAGGACTATATAGCAAACTTGGAGGAAACCAAAGCTGAAGATAATCTCAGCACTCCCATAAATCCACATTTGAAATTTCTATAGCAGCCCTTCTAACAACAAAAATCTTCAATCAGGGTCACATTGTTAAAAACACTATTATATGGTCTCACCCCAAAACCCGTTTTCCCTATTTCTTGTTTCATTATCATTTCTCCATTTCTCATTTTTAGTAGCATGTGGGCATGGGAGATTCAATTGTAGTTATAGTACATGGAAGTTAGGGGGTTGCAATTGGATTTAGATCACATCAAATACATCGAGCTAGTAATAGTGTGCTCGTTTCTATCATTTACATGGTTCCTATGGATATGGCTTACCTTTGATTATTCTATGATCAGAACTGATGCTTACTCAAGGAGAAATACCTTCAAAATTTCACTTTCTTTATACAAGCCTTTTTGCAACTTTAATGATTTTTCTGCTTTCATTTTTCTGATTAATTACAGCAACTATGGTAGCTTGATAGATGCTTTAATTCTTTTGCATGATTAATCTTTGTGTGTTTCTATTTCTGGTTGCTATTCTTTCAGCTTAGAATTGGAAATTGGACCGTTATTCCCAAACTTTGAGTCATTTTTCTAAAATGTTATGTTTTGAAATTTTCTATCTAGAGAACATTGATAAAATTAGCTCCTAGGATTTTGGTGTCTTATCATTAACTAATATTTTGTAAAGGCTATTCTTGTTGGTCTGTCTATTTTAAGTCCTTGCGTTGGCTCTATTGTGGTGATACCATGATACTGATATTCGTGTTCTCATTTTTTCTAACCTTTAAAAGCTTAAGCAGTTTCTGTAAGAAGCTTTCTCAATGCAAAAGTATTTTTTGAGAAACCATGATCTATGTTTTCCTTTAAGTAATGTTAGAACTATGCTTAAAGCCTATCCAATGAAGAGGATTTTATTGAAGCATGAGAAATCTTGTTCTGTTTTTATTTTTAAGGGCTTAAGGGCCTTCAGAAGGAATTGAGCTCTTCACATCTTGTTTTTTGGTCGAGAGGCAACATACTTAGTGCCCAGTAAAATGCCCTTCGAAAGGAACTGAGCTCTTCACATCTTTTTTTTTGTTCAAGGGGCAACATACTTAGGGCCCAATAAAATGCCTATTGACAAACACAATGTCTTCAAAATATGTCTTTAGCTCATCTACATTTTTTAAGTGTTGTCATTTTGATTAACGATCTGACATATAGTTCATAACTTGTTTTTCACATCCTGGAAGCATCTTCAAGTTGATCAAATTCAAACGAGATAAGAGTGGGGAATAGAATCGCAAGGGGAATAATACACTAATTTCTAGATTGTTGAAACTCAGGCCATCTATGGCATCAACAAGCTTAGGGCACAATGTAGGTGTGGGAAGCTCAAGGACAATCAACAGGTTGAAAAGGCTAGTGAACAGTGTTGATTGGCTTAAAATTTGAAGTATTTATGTGAGGGATGATGAGTATGTGACCATTGAATAATGTCCTGATAGGGGTGCACTCTATATGCAATGTTACAAAATTTTAAACACAACGTTGTATGTTTTCATCTTAAGCTCTGATCTTTTGCAGGCACCTGGAAAAAAATTATTTTATGTATATGTTCAGTTAACACACTATCAATTTTAATCCTGTTGGAGGTCATCCACTCGTTATCCCTAGCTAGCACTTTGATTTGAACTTTTTCACGTTGTATGTTTTTTCATTAAGCTTTGATCTTGTGCAGCCACCTGGAAAAAAATGACAAAGTACTGATAATTTAGGAAATGAATGTGATCTCTGTGGGTGAAGTAATGTGCATCCACGATATACATCAAAAGAAGCAAGGTGCATTGTAGAATGCATGTGGGGTATCATATCAATATACTAGGTAGAAATATAAAGGGGTATAAAAAATGTAAATGAAAAAATGGATACATGCAATACACAGTGAAACTGGGGGTTAATTTTAAATTGGGAAGGCAGATTCGGAGGGGGTTAAAAAATGATTTTGGGAGGTATTTTCCAATATTTTTTGAAACTAGGGGTATTGTTTCATATGCCACAAATGAATGTGCTATGGCATAAGTGAAGACCCTATGTTGAAACTACCAATCTCATAGATGCAAACAGGTTGGGGATATTAATTGAGAATAAAGAAAGACTAATACGGGTTAAGGTTAGCTCTACTGAACAAAAATACAACATACTCAGTAAGACATCAAGTTTAAAAGGCTCAAGTATATTTATAAATGAAGACCTCATTCCAGAAGATCAAGCTGAATTAAGAAAGGAGGTCCAAAAGGTAAAAGAAGCTATGAAGGAGGAAAAATGGGCATTAATAAGAAATAGGAAAGCTGTTATTAGAGATAGAAACCAAAATAATAGTAATAAATAGCAGTTTGACACACTCTGGATCTTATCTTGGAAATGTTGAGTATTTCCATGGACTAAAGGCCCTAATTTAAGTTGGATCCCGAGCGAAATTGATATTATATTATTAGTTGAAACTTGGGAACACAACGATTCCAAGGTCCCTGATATATATGAATATGTCCTATGGTCAATATGGAATAAACGTTCTTGTTATAGAGGCTTTGGGGTTATATCTTGTTACATTAGGAAGAATGTATCCCCACATGTTATGCTTTATAAGAAAGACCCTTGCAACCAATTTATTTGGATAGATATCACATACATTAATGATGAAAAAATGAACATAGCCATTTGTTATTTTGCCCCTATTTAATTCCAACTTCTATAAAAAAAACCAATTCAAATAAAAATTGTCCTTATGATCGCTTAGAACATGATATTTTTTTGTTTAAGGAAGGAAATATCCTTTTGATGGATGACTCCAATGCTCGAACTTCTAGTAACCAAGCTAGTCTTTTAAGCAACTATTCCAAGCCTAATCCTATTTGGTTAGATGAAGACCTTAAGCTAGCTAACAGATACAAAAGAAGTTCTGAAGATCTAGGTGAAAAAAATTTCAAGTCTGCGTTGGTCAAATTTTGTAGTGCTCAAGATCTTATCATTTGCAACGGTCTCACAAAATGGCCAAACTCTAGCCAAATGACTTGTATCCATGGGATTGGAAGTAGTGTGGTAGATTATGTTATATTTGATATCCCTATATACAATAAATCAATAGTGTTGATGAAATTTCCATTGATGTCAACATGGACTTGCAGTGGCCCCACAGGTTGTCATTGATGCCACCAAATCCCACCTGCAGTGGCTTGGATCCCCTACATAGTGGGTTTGTTCCTTGAAGCACCTTGTACCCAGTTGACAAGGTCCATGTACCCATAAGGATGGATCTTGATGTCACCACCTTGTTGAAGATGTTGAAGACCCTACTGATGGTGTTGAAGACCCTGTATATGGTCCTGAAGCTCTAGTGGACGATGGAGAACACCTAGATGGGTTGGATAAGCATTAATGACCCATTCTATGGTCATTCATGCCCTGATGGTGTCATGTCCCCATATTTTGGGACATTTAAAGTGTTCACCATGATGAAATTCCTAGGGGCTCAAATTGACATTAATTATTCTTCCTAGGAAAAATATTGCTAATAATTATTTTGAGGCATGTATTTAATTTAATTTCATCCTTTTATTAATTATGCAATTAAATGATGTGGAAATAAACTTTATTAATTATGCAATTAAATGATGTGGAAATAAACTTTCCAAGTCAAGTAATCAATAGAGTCCAAAAATGTTGCCAAAAATGAGAAAAGAGGAATATTTCAAGAAAAGCAGCATAAATCTAGAAAATAGGATAAAACAGGAAAAGCAGGAAAGTTCAAAAAAGAAGGAAAGTCAGAAAAAGAGGAAAAATAAGGAAAGGAAAAGCAAAGAAAAGAAAGGAGAGTATGTCCACGCATGGGTGACCTATTCTCACAGGTCACGAAGCCAACTAACTTGCTCAACATGTGAACATTAATTCTATAAAATAATCATTCCAACTCCATTATTCAAATTGGTTGATGTTTTGATTGCTTAATGCTTATGTGAGAATTACTTCTGAGTGTTGTGCCTCAGACTACTGGGAGATGAGCCCCAGCTTTCCATTTCCCTCTCCTTCCATCTACTTCTCTTCCATTGCAGGTGTGGAGCACTAGATTGCATAAATTTAAGGATTATCAGAGTTATGTTCAGCCTCCATCACATTCAGGTCAAGCTCCAGTGAAGCCCATGCTTCACCTATGCTCTCAGCCCTTCCCTGGTCATGTTTTCGGCCTCCTGCCTATCATTGTGAGATTCTTGATGTAATGGTCAGTGATTCTTTTGATATATGATATATGATACTGATAAATAATTTATTTCTCTCTGTCAATTTGAAAAACTACTGTCCATTAAATCTACATACTCAGTTTTAGATGTAAAAGCTTAACTAGTCACAAGAATGAGGGGTTTGATCCTCCTACTGTAATAATAACTGAGTCTTGACCATGATATTGAAATTGAATGGTATGATATGGTGTAATATGATGTAATTGACTCTGAAAATTTGAATAATAAGGTCTGATACGCTGCTGTTCCAAAATTTAAGCTTATTTTCTCACCCCTGCTAGATTACTAGCAATTTTTGACTAGTCTAGCCGTAATTTAAATTCCGGGAGTTATACTCAGTAAATTTTGGTTCCATAAGTTTCTGAATATCATTGAAAGGTGTACCTATCCATACATTACCATGAATAATATATTATCTAAATATGTACTTCCTTTTTGGATCCTCCACTGCACAAGGTTTCACTAGGCCAAAACTACCGGAAAAACCCAAATTTCTCCGAAACTACTCAGAACTTTCTAGAAATTATGAAAACTATCAAAAAAAATTTATTATTTTATATTAATTCTGTAAAAACCCTCTGCAAGATTCCAGAATCCCTTGGTTGAAACAGACCGAACTAATGTTCCTAGTTTCACGGTTTGACTGCCCAGAAGCGTGGTAGTAGGTTTTTGCGGAGTGGATTATGAAACCTAAATGGAATCAGATATAAATGGGTTAGGGAAGAGGAAATTATATGTTTGAATGTATTTTGTTGCTTCCCACTTCCCAAACCCCTGATTTGCCCAGTTCGAAAAGGCTTTGTGTGAATTATTTCAATTTCAAAAATTTTAAATTAAAATTTGCAGCAAGTTAATATTCTGATATGCACATAAGATCAGGGATATTACAGTGGTATCAGATCACTTTCCTCCACTCCTATGGAAAGAAGGCTCTGTATTGACAAATTTTGCAGATTACCAATTCAAGTGGCAACCATGAGGGTTGTGCCAGTAGTTGAAGATGATGACTTTGATCATTTTGTTGAAGAAGAAGAGGTGATCTATGTTAATGATGGGATGCAAATTTCAAGATACAAGGATGGTTACTTCTATAACCATATGGAGTATGAAGAAAGCAATGTGGAACTACCCATGGCTAATCCTAAGAAGGATTTAGCAAAGATGATAGATGCAGATGAAAACTTGCCCCACCACTACAAAGAATATCTTTCCTTGGGGGAAGTGATTTGTAAATCCATTCCTTTCAAAGATTATTTTTTTCAGATTTGGATTTGAGCCTAAGAATGTAGATGATTACTCTTTCAAGAGAAACAAATCATCCATAGAGGAACCAAGTGGTTCCACCTCTCTGAGCAATGAGGAGGAAGAAGGAACCAAAAGTGAAGAGTCAACAAATCCATTAGCATGTTCAAGAATTCTAAGATTATTTGGTTTTTCTTCAAGAATATTATCCACAATGAATTATCATAGTACTATTCAAGAAGGAGAAACCTCAATTTGTTTGAAAGAAGATGCTCCAGAAGATCTTGATTGTTTCCCATTACTCCAAGAAGAGAATGAAGATGAGCGCACTTCTAGTTTCCTTGTGAGTGATATTCAAACCACTGCTAAGGATGTGAGTTCATATGGTGGTGGAAAGACATCTTTTGTAGCAGATCCAAAAGAGGAAAACAAATCAGAGTTACAGTCACCTTAGGAGCCACATAAGGAATAAGAAGACAAGGCCACACCGCTTTGTTTTCTGTAGACTTCACAGGCATATTGACTATCTTCGAACTCTAGCTTGAGATGACAAACTCTGGTATATTAACAGTTTGAGTATTATTTTTTATTTTTTTCATGTTCTCCTAAAGTTTCTTTATCCTGGGAAGTATCATGTTATCCTCTTTCAATGAGCTCTGACTTCTTGTTGTAACATTCATTTCTGGTATTTCTTCTTCCCCAGTGGTATCTTCATCCTCTATATTAAACATGGAAACACAATCCCATAAAACCAAAGTGTCTTCTTCTTAGGTTTCTGTTGGTTCATGACCTTTCTCTTTCTCATCCACAGTTTCCATTAACTTGGAATCTAATAACTTGTTCATCACTAAATTCAAAGAATTTATCCACTGTGGAATTTTTTTTTCAAAGTAAGGCTGCTAATGGAATGTATAGAAATTGTCCATTCCCACCTCTATAAAATACATAGTCGAGGGACTATGCAAGGGAGGCTTGGGTTGACAATTATCATCTCTCTTTTTATAATACTAACTTGTATTGTTTGTGGGCCTCCTTCTCCTTTTCCAGATCAATTACTCTATTTGACAATTTCTGCATCATTTTTACCACACCATCTAATTCCTGTGACCACTCATATTTAGGCTTAGTTAACAACAGAGGCTTTCTTTTCCCATAAGTTTTTTCTTCTAATTGCACAGGATATTGGTCTATACTCTCCATTTCGGCTTCCACCTTCTCAGCTTCTTCATAAGTTTCCATAAGGTGGGCCTAACTGATATTTTGACAAACATGGCTAGGTCAGGCCCAAGATCTGAGGTGTAATACTCGATTAGGGTGTTCTCTGCCGGTTTTGTAGTTGCATCAAATTTATTCATGTAGGCAACAAAACTATGAGTGAAGTTATGCACCATTTCTTTCTTTTCTTTCTTTAGGGCAATCAACCCTTTCATTAAAGCAACATGGGTTTTCTGGATTCCATATTTGTTTCTAAACAATCTCTCAAAGGTATTCCAATTTGTAATTGAATTTGCCTACAGGGAAAAATACCATGAGGCTGCTTTTCCCTTGAGAGTATGAGGGAACAATATGCAGACTACGTCTTCATGCTCTGCTGCTTGTAAGCCTTCTAAAGCTAGATAAAAACTTTGCAAATGATCATCCACAAGAATTCCTTCATTTGGTTAAAACTTGGGCAATGCATTATCAAAATTCTGAGGCATAGCATGTAATGGAGGAGTAAGATTTAAAGGGGATCTAGCCCTCCAAGCAAGTGGTGGAGGAGGATGATTTGCATTCACATTTGCCATGATTCTAAGTAGAGATTGAGGAGGAAACTGGATAGGGGTTCGAAAAGGTGAGCAGTGAGAGGAATCTGGTCCCAACTGATTTAGAGGTTGCACAATTTCCTGCAAGGTTTTTTCTACTAGTTCTTCAAAGTCTTCCACTAATACTAAGTCCTCCAAGCAAGGACGGTCCTTCTTATGAAACTCTCTTCTAGGCAAAGCAGGAATAATGGGTAATCCTCCAATATTTTTTGCATACACCCTTGTAATTCTCCTTAAAGCATCAACCACCTCGTTATCAAAGGGATAGAGATACTCTGTGACCTTTTCTTCAGGACTAGGTCTTTGAGGGAGACTGGTTTTGGAACTATAACCAGTGGAGTATTCTCAAGAAAACAAATTTCATCGGCCAGCCATGCACTAGTGGCCCTCCTTCTAGCACAAAAACGGTTGAGGCCTAGAAAATTCTTAGGTAACAATAGTAGGGATTCTCCCCAATAAGCGTTCCCAATTAGCTCATTATTGTTTGATATGGGGAATCCGTCCGGTTTGCGGTCCGACTACCGTAGCTCAAGTAACGGTTAAAGCTTGTTTCACTAGTTGCGGCCCGGTCCACCGTGTAAGTGTATTTTTTTAATTTATATTTATGTATGATATGCAAGTGCCTAATTAAGTGCAATCAATAGAGATAACGAAAAAAGTTCACAATGTGATGTGCAGGTTCTTACCTCTCGTCTTACCTCTTTCGCTTATAAATGATAAACAAAGAACAACTTATGCTAATGCTAACTAATTCTATCTAACATATCCCTAGGGAGAAAGATTGTAATCAATGATGAGTAATGTACTGTAAAACCTGCATTGAGAATATTACAGATAGATGTTCATATTTCTGAATACATGAATGTCAGTAGAAAGATAAACAAAGAGATAGCTCATTATTAGTTAAAATATTCATTACTCAATATACTGTGTAAGTTTCACAAAATAAATAGAAAATCATTGATAACATGGAAATAATTCGTAAGTTAGAACGATCTCATGATTCGTAGAAAAAGCTGAAACAGAAGTAATTCCACATTCAACCAATCTACAACATGCGTTTGAGACTTCACAGTTCCTTCTCCAGTAGAAAATATGACTTCTTTATTATAAAAGGAAGTAGTTCTTCTTACAATAACTTTTCAGAAAGACAGCATGAAAAAGGTCCTTTCTAACATCTATTTCACCTCTATTTATACAAACAAAAAGACTCTTGAGTTTCCCCCTAGCCTTTTGGGCTCCCTCGACTCTTCCTTTACAAAAATTTGTCTTCTAGTGCATGTACTCATAAAAAAGGATAAACGCAAAATATTACATAATTTTCAATTTGTGGATAATCCAACTAAGTGGGCACAATTTGTGTCTTGATAAAAACACCCCACACTTGTGCATGTTCACTGATGACTTTGTACTCTGCAGGTTCCAATACGCGAACTGCTACCTCATGTTTGGAAAGTTGGGATGTGATTTCCTTCATTTTCGGAGTACTCTGACTCAAAGCTTCTTCTAACTTAAGTTGGTAACATGATGCTTGTATAATCCAGGTCTCGATGTCTTTTTCATTGACAACTTCGAGTCTTGCTAGGCTCTCCTCTCCCTTTTGCAGCCTCTCTTGCAAATTCTGTAGATGTTCTCCCATGACCGGGAAAACTTGATACGAGGTGTCTGTTAGAATCAGACACTGATTGTGAACTAGTTGTATACCTTTGTAAAACTTCACGCATTTTTCAATAGTTTTTTCAATAGCGGTGTTTAACCTGACCGTTGTTCTACAACCAAAATTTAGTATGGCTATCTCCATTTTGAGACCTCCTACTGATTTATGAGGCAGGTCAGCTTGAAAGTTTGAATGGGTTTCTACCCATGCTAACTGTTTTTTTACCATCTCTAGCACATCTGATAGTCTTCTCTGGAATTGTGTTGAACCGATCTTTAATTATTTCAATTTGTCCTCCATTTGTCTCACCTTATACATTTCCTCTGCAAGACTCAGCAAAACCTGATTAATCTCCTTTTGTAACATCGAGGCTAAATTTTTGAATGGAGTGATGTCCATCTGTTTCTCCTCCACTACTTGCAATTGTTCTTTAAGTAAAAGGTTCTAGGATTCCAACTCCTCTATTCTTTTGGTTGCCATATCCCCTTTCTGCACTACTTCCATGATCTGCTTCTCTAGGTATTTCTTCTCTCCTTCAATGATGTTCATTGATAATACTAAAGCATCCTTGTTAGACTGTAAAGCTTGGAATTCTTCCTTGGACTCCTCAATCGTACTAAGCATGTCTTTATACTTTCTCTTCAGACTTTGGCCTTCATCTCTTTCCCTTTTTAGGGTTTCTTTCATTTGGGATATCTTATTCTTAGATTGTTCCAACTCCATCATTATTTTATCAACATTGTCTTCAGTAGCTAGGGCTGAGGCTACTCCTGCATTTCCCATTAGTCTCGGATCTTTATCAGTCCCATGAACCACTATCTTCTCAGTCACCATAACTCCCTTCTTTCCTCCAGTGTCCACTTTCTTCTATGTTCCCCTGACAATTCTCTTCTTAGCTTTGTCGTAGAAGATGGTATTCAAATCGGCCACCTCTTCTTCTTCTGTTGGAATAAAAGGGATTAATTCAATCCCTGATGCTGGAAATGAATTTCCTCCTGCTATGCTACTGGATGGAACAGAGGATTCTACCGGATCATCATAAGACCGAGTTTGCTCCTAGTTTGCATAATCCTGTTCCTCTTGCTCCTTTTGCTCAAGCTCCTCAGCTTCTTTCTATGCATGCTCATTTTCTTTATCAGCTGCCTCTAGCCTTAATATCTCATTCTCTTTCTGCTTTTTTTGAGCTTCTTCTTCTTCATTTCTTTTCGCAATTTCTTCTTCTTCTGACCTTTTCTCGGCTTCTTCTATTGCTTTTATTTTTTCTTCTTCTGCTGCTGCCAACCACTGTTCTTGCTTTTTGGACTAATCTGAGTGCCTCCTCTTGTCATTTCTTGGTAGCCTCCTCTTCTTGCTTCTTCTGTTGCTCAATAACCTTTCCCTTTCCAACCACTGTAGTTATCTTTTGCTTAAATCTCCTTCTCGAAGATATTATATTTCGAGCATTTCAGAAAAATTCTTCATCTTTATCCCAAAAGTTTGTGTACTCAAAATGCAACCCTGCTGCTGTATAATAATTAGCAACCTTATCTTCAGAGTCATTCCTATGGAAACTCATCTCACCAAAGTAAAAATATTCTAGCTCTTTCACAAATTCTGCTGCACTCTTTACTTTGGAGAACTTGTAGATCCCTATATAAAATGAGACTGGAGGGTACACAGCCTTCTTTTGCTTAAACAAGAAGTTACCAACTCCATCAATGTATAGCTATCTTACTACATCCTTATGAATAACATAATCTGTAGCGTACTTTGGCAGAAGAGAAGGAGCCCTCGATTCGCCAAACATCCTCAAATACAAACCCTCCTCAGTCAAGTAATAATGTCCATTATCTTGCACAACCTTCAAAGCCTCTTCGGACATGCAATCACACTCGGCAAGGAAAATCAATATGTAAAACGACATGATGAGATGTTCGCAAATACTCTTTTAATGACTGAAATACTTGTGTGCCAACAACAACTGATATGCAGCATATACAGGAGACTTGTCCTTATCCCATTGGCACTTCAGAGCTGGGAATAGCTGTGAGCAAAAAATACAATCAATCAAAACTGAGCTCATATAGAACTATGATTTCTTCTGCGAGACTCCTCCCATTGCTGCACTTATGCAGGCAGACAAATTGGTATACACTATGTTTTCCCAGTTGAAGATGGTGCCTTGAGTAGCCACAAAGAAGATTACTAGTACCCAACCTATTTTGAAAGTTTTTCCATTGGATCTTCCGAATATCCTGTTTAACATCAATGCTATCAATCTATATGGAGTACGAAGGCTTGCAGTTTCATACTCCCCAGAAGGCCTTGTACGAAATATATTTCCTGGGATCATCATCCTTTTGACAGTTTCCACAACATCTAGATCAAGGTCTTTCAACCATCCTTCAGTCAAATAGTTCTAGGGTGTTGGGAACTTGTAGGCCATGGCTACATAAGTTGGGCTATAAGCAGCATAACCTTTCCCTTCAGTATTAGCCAAGATCATCTTTGTCACATCAGCCCTCAGGAGGATCCATCCTATTACCTCCAAACATGGAAAGAGCTCTAGACGTGTGGCAACCTTCATGATTGTTGATCTTTCTATATTAGCATATACAGGTAAATCCTCAATTCCAACATCTGGGATACTCTGATTGGAGACCATTCAGTATAGTCCCCCCCATTTGTATTCAGGATCAACACCCATGATGGATTTGGTATCCTCATAGATAACCTCGACCTGGGTTATGATCTCTATCTCCGGCTCTTCATCTGCTATTTGCACCTTCTTTTTCTGTTTTCGAGGCATGCTGCTATTTGGATAACGAGCCTGTGTTGACCATACAACAGTATGTTAGATTTAGTCTATTCACACATATAACTGCAATTTTGACAAACTATATACTAAAACCAACAACCGATGATAACCATAACATTTACCAAATCATCATACTACATATTATCCAGCCTTGCTTCCACCCAAAAACATGCTTTCTATATATGAGGATATAAACCACAAAGATTTCAAGAGGTGGTTCGGACACAAATTACAGGCAATCTTCTACTACGCAAACCATAGGGTTTCCACTACAGCCTTACATCCACAAACATTAATACCACCGATGGGAAAAAACCCTGAAAATGCCCTGACTGCTAACCCCTTTAATGAACAAACAAGGTCTTCAAACCACTTATACTATGAAACAAGAACTTTATACTAAGAACGATAACTCTAGCCATAAAAACGATGATTTTTGCATAAAAAACACAAAAAACACCCCCCAAATAGAAAAGTGTTGATACCAGTATACACGTTTTTTGGGGGGGATAAAAAATACTTCCATGGTGTAAACATGCCATACTTGTGGTTTACAAAAACTTTGAAATCAACCCCTAAATTGGAAAAATATGTTTTTCTTCAAGAGATAAATTGCAACTTTTTTGAAACTTGCATATTAAATAAAAACAAATATTTCATAAACAATTTCACCACTCTAACAATTTAAAAGCAAACAAATTATGATGTGATCCATAATGGAATCATATATTAGACTCTACAAGAACAAATTATTCATATAAATGATCAAAAACTTCTTTAGAGTTTCAATTACAAACATCATACTAATAAAAACATCTAAAATGTTTCATGTGAAATTATTCAAACTCATCCATGGATTCTAACACCCCATTAGAATCTATATTTTATGCAGATGAACGACTAGATATAATAAAATAAAAAAATTAAACCCTAACCCGCTGACCCTCCCCATTACATTACATTTAAAAAAAATTAAACACCTCCCCCTAACCCCCTAAACCCCCTAAACCCCCCAACAACATTACATTTACAAAATTTAAAACATTGTCGTCCCTCTTATAAATGCTAAATGCACAACTCAACTAAGGTTTTGTGGGAATAATCGATCAAGGTATCCACTAGTTTCTTGTAGATTGATTTGTCACTTTCCTTTGAATTAGTTTTGACTAAAGGTTTTTAGTTATAAATTAGATTTTACAATTTGTCATCTTAAACTTGTGTAGCTAACTTTTAACATATTTTGTGTGTGAATAAAACAATATAATTATCTATTTTTTAAATATTTATAATGAATAATGCAAATGACCTACATCTATTGTGTCAAAATCTAAGCATAACTTTAATTTTACCTATGAAAATGCCATTAATATATATCACTAGAATCACCATACCCCATTGTGTCTTTGGACATAAAGAATGTTGTAAGAAGACCATATCAATCCATGATGTTATGCAAATTCTTTGAGAGTTTGCTTCAATTTCTCCAATTTTCATCCAAATGTTTCCACCTTGGAACTTGAAATCTGCATGGCTGATATATCTTTAAAGAGTAATGTAGAATCAATTTATGGCTTCTATATCTTTAAAGAGTAATGTAGAATCAATTTATGGCTTCACTAATATTTTAAATTCATTATACAAGTGTGTAAAGTTGTTGTTTTGGTAGATTATTTTTTCTAATATGTATACTAACACAGGCACAAGTAAAGTGGTCGGTGAATTCCAATAGACACAACCAACCACTTAGTTTTGTAAAGATAGCTGGCTATTAAACAAAGGCTAAAATATAAAATTTTGTATCCATTATTCATAACATATTGTTAGAGTTAATATAAACACAAAACAAATACTATTTAATAAATAGAAATAACAAAAAATGAAATGAAAAGACAAAAACAAAAACAAAAACAAAATTGTTATCAATTCCTTTAACCATCCTTTAACTTAAGCATAAATACTATTTAAATCTTCATCAAGATGCATTTAACCATAACTAGCACACAACATAGTTCAAAGATAAGGATCAAACGGTTGAGAGATAGTTATGGAAGGGAAAATATTTTTTTATTGGTGTTCATTTTCTAATTAAATTGTTTAATTGTGAGTTATTCATATCTAGCTACATGTTATAAAGTAAAATTAGTTTAATTATAAAATATTAATAGCTTTGTCATTTTAAAGCAATTTAAAATATTAAACATCTTTTATGGAGTCCTTTATTTTATTCCTTTATCTCTAACTCACATGCCTAAATTACAGGTTATAAAGTAAAATTAGTTCAATTATAAAGTATTAATATCTTAATCATTTTAAAGTAATTTAAATTGTTAAACATCTTTTATAAAGTAAAATTAATTCAATTATAAAGTATTAATATCTTTGTCATTTTAAAGTAATTTAAATTGTTAAATAACTTTTATGGAGTACTTTATTTTATTCCTTTATCTCTTGCATATAAAAGAATAAGCATCATCCAAGATGATTAAATGATTAAATTTTAATCTGAGACAAATAACGTTGGAAGCGAAAGAAACCATGAATAATTACTTTTACAATCCATTATTAACCTGTGAATAATCAAACACTATGAACATAATCTGCCTTCAAGTTCAGCATTGANNAAAGCTTGCATGTATCACACTCTTGGAATCGTTCTCAAACCATCTCCAAAGCAAAGCTATAAATCATTGTTCTATTATAAAAAAACCTAAGTGATCACGTAGGAGAGAAGGAAGAGGGGGAGGGAGCGGAGCGCTACTCCCTCCCCCTCTTCCTTCATCATTATACATATACAGATGGTTCATCTCGGCTGAAGAACATACAACATGAGACGAACCGCCTGTGCAATACAGATTGACTCGAAGCATAACGATCGGCTTGATTGAGCTCAACGTTTTGCGGTGCAACCATGTCAAAACTCTCTGCACCCTTTGGTAGTCTGTCGTAGTGCTTCACATGATCCCTCCCAAACAATTTTCTATGACCAGAAGATTCAGCTAAAGATAATAATAGGTTACTTCTGCTACTGCTCTGGTGTATTCGGTGATTCCTGTGTCTGATAACAGCTCTGTAAATGAAAGTTATCAGTCCTTCCATTGGTATTAGTTGTAACACAGATCGCTAATGATTAAACACTACTGAAACAGTCTGAGGAACAAGGCAGGAATGATAATCTAAATTTGTGCAAAAGCAATAGCGATATCAATANCATGTTACAGGCATTGTATTTCATTTATTTTCCTTTTGTTAAACTCGTAGCTAAGAAAAATACAATGAAAAGCAAACGGATACCTTCTTTTCCAAATCATTCATTAATCACAGTATATAAACTCTGGCGGAAACCATAAAGCTAAGTAAAATATCTATTCCATGCTGGAAAATACCAAAATGGAAGGAAAACTGGAGGGTTCTTTGCATGGAACAAAACCTATCATGAAACAGAAACAATTTTACAACTATAATGATAACAGAAGGATCTCATATCCAACAATAATAAATGGAAAGAGAATAAAGCTTGTCAACATCACACTCTTGGAATCGTTCTCTCACCATCTCCAAAGCAAAGTTGTAAACCATTGTTCTATTAAAAAAACCTACGTGATCACATAGGAGGGACGAAGGAAGAGGGGGAGGGAGCGAGGAGCATACAATATCTCCACAGTATCTCCACCTACTTAAGGCTGTTGTAGTGACCAAACGCTATGATTGTCTAGCTATGGTCATTACCGCCTCCATGTTGAAAGTTGTTCAACATTTAAAGCAGTAGTGTATACCGAGCTCCACGTTTCACCAATAAATCAATCTTCAAAGGATAATAACGCAGCAATAGATACATAAAAATTAGGGTTCGTGGGTTGACCAATTATAGAGATTTACAACTATAATGAGGACAAAAGGATCTCATATCGATTTGTCTATTGTTCAATCAATGCAAAGAGNTGATCACAAGATGAATTAGAGGGGTGTTGTATGACTTGTATAAAAAGAGTGGAGAATAACATAGCAAAAGAGGAAAGAACAACTTGGTCAACATACAACAATCTTGACAGCATCAAATAAAAATAGAACAACCAATAGTTGATTTTTGGGGTATGGCTTAGAAAATACAACAATCCACAGTTGATTTTTCGGTATGGCCCAGATGTTAATGTTTAGGAAACGAACGAAATTTATTTTGATTGGGATGAGTAAGCATCTCTATCCTTCCCTGACTCAAATTCAGTTTTGGGATGAGCAAGCATCTATATCCTTCCATAAGTCAAATTGTTCGTTACAAGATATATATATATATATATATATAAGCATGGAGAAAAAAGTATGTTATAGTTTCAGAGATCTTCTCTATATTTATTAAAAAGCAATTCAGAATGAATTAGGGATCAAACCATAAAGAGCTTGACCTCACAGCATATCATAATGCGGATATGAATCATAAAATATATTAGCTGACAACAAATTTATTTAACAGCACCCGCATACAATATTTTCATTTCACAATATTTTGGATTACTATATCCATATGTGCGTAAGATTGATGAAAATCCAAATAGATGAAGACATAGGAGTTACATATAATAACTTCAAACACAAATAACTAATATCTAAGAAGATTCAGTCATTTATATTTTTTAAGGGAATCAATATTAATTTAGTTATCCTAAAAATTAACATATTAACTATATATAATACATTAATGGTTCACAATTAATGTATCTAATATATGTAATCCTTAAATACACAAATATAAGTATATTACTAGGTCAAGTGCAATAAGATCAAGTATTACAACATTTATGAAAATTATTCATTTTCAATGATCATTTTTCATAATAAAATTACAATTTCAATGATGAAGAACTTAAGTATTTTTCTTAAAAATATACCTAGAGAAATATGTTATTGAACTGTCAAGAATAATTTCCAATTTAGAAGTTTATTCACAAATATATAATTCAATATTCTAATCAAAATATAACTATGAAATTATAATGGCACAATAATTTTGAATTAAAGAGGTTATGTATAAATATATAATTCAATAGTCAAAGATATATAATTCAACATTCTAATCAATATATCATATCAATAATGGCAAAATAATTTTCAATTTAGAAGTTTATGCACAAATACATAACTCAATCATCAACTATGTAGTGTAACTAAGAAAGAATCGCATGCCATGTTTAATTTATATCTAAAAGTAGACTATTTACTATTTTATATTCAATATTATAATGAAAATAAGATACCTTTAAATTCCAATAAATATTTGCATGAAATAAAATACATATAGTACCTTTAAATTCCAATACATATTTGCATGCCATATGAAGGATACTTTCCCAAAGAATAAGGTCTCTCAAAAGAGAAAAAATGGAAAAATAAAAAATATTTTTTAATATTGTTTTAAATTTAATGTTGTGGGGGTTAGAGGGGTGTTTCAAAAAAAATTTATTTATATTTTTTTAATGTAATGTTGTGTGGGTGGGGTGGAGTTTAGGGGTTAGGGGGTATATTTCTTTCTTAAATGTTTTTTTAATGTAATGTTGTGAGGGCGGTTTAGGGGGTTAGGGGAGGGATTTAATGTAATGTTGTGGGGAGTTAGGGGGTTAGGGGAGGGATTTAATGTAATGTTGTGGGGAGTTAGGGGGTTAGGGGGTTTTATTTTTTATTTTTTTCTTATTTAATGTAATGTGGGGGGGAGGAGAGGTTAAGTTTTTTAATTTTTGTTTTAAGTAATGTTGATGTTAGGGTTAATAGGGGCATTTTAAAATTTTGTTATTTTATTTAAATTTAATGTGGGGGGTGGTTAGGGGGTTGGGGGCGTTATTTTTTTTTTAATGTAATAGCCTCAAACCCCATTAGGAGAGATGTTTGGAAAGGATCACTTTGGGCATCTTTCAGACATAGAAGACCCAATGGAAGAGGACATTGATGTTCCTGAAGGAAGCCAAGCTTAGAAAATTCCAATTTTGATGAAGAAATTGGTCGGCCTGGTATTATTGATTAGTTTGATGTCTTGAAGAAAATGTTAAATTTGACAAATTTTTGATAAGATATATTAGCAATGTTTTGACTTTCAGACATTATTTTAGAAATAAATTTCTATATATAATGTTTTTAATATGTTATTTACAAATACGTGGTATCATTTTTCTTGAATTTATGTGAATCGTCACTTTTTGGAAAATAAAATAAAATAGTATCGTTTTTATACAAAATATCTCTCAAAATCCATTTAAAATGGTTTTCAATGTTTTTATTTCCTAGAATTGTTTACAAATTTGTCAATAAAAATGTCTTATTTTGTCCATAAAAATGTTTTTTTTTTAAAGAAAAAATTGCAAAATGTATATGTTTTCCATTATAACTTTCTTCTAAATGTATGTTATTTTGTTAAATTTCTAAAAAACACACTTGAAAATATAAATAAAAAATAATTTTCGACAAAGATGATTCAAAGGCCCAAAAAAATGCCTCAAAATGAAAATGTGTGATACTGGTATCAACCCTTTTTGAAACGGAGGTAATAATAGCTACTAAAATTAGGAGAGAGAAAAACGAGAACTGTGTCGAGTTCTCGTTTCAAAGTATAAGTGGTTTTCACCCACAGAAGAAAATACCTCCCCGGGCGTCCCATAAAAAACCTACTGCGATCAACCAACGACTTCACATATGCCATAATATAGTGGAGGAAATGAGGGAGCAGTGCAGACGGTGAAACGCTCGTCTGCACCTTTCCCTCTTTCTTTCAATGAATGTCAGAGGAAAACTCATGGAAGACTACAGATAAAGAAAACCCATGGTTGGAAGGTGAAAGAAAACGATGGCCACAGCTTAAAACGACCAAGAGAAAAAAAACCCCACATAAAAATGAAATGACCATCGCAGTATTCAAATAACCCCCGTGGAACAAGAAAACGACTTAACCCTACCAAGCCATGCTAAGAAAAATGCTAAGTAACGGGATTAGAGATAAAATCCTACCTGAAAAATTTTAAAAATGACCTGGACGAGCACAACCTCTGCTGACAAACAATTCACTAAGACACTGACAGCTCCGCAGCTCTAAGTGGCTTTCAATAAGGTGAACAATGACCATAGAAAGTCCTTTATAGGATTTTATAGGCTTGAACGCGAGTAAAGAGAATAATCTCGAACGGGAAACAAAAAGCGCCAAACTCACGTCGGAGATGATCTTGCTAGCGAGTGCGAAGACTTCGGACGGTTTAAGAAGGACAGGATTGGGAGATCAGGCAATTCAAACTAAATGTCGAAATGGTTTGAAAATTTTTAATAACCAATCAGTATGCCAGGAAACTAATCATCGCACCGGTATTGGAACCCACTTTGGGAAGACATCGAATGAGCTTTGGACTCTGCATCCGCAACACTGGCCAAGAAAATCACTAAGCTCTCTGACCGCTTCAGAAGAAGTAGACGATACGACGGAATAAAACATAACAAGACTTTCATGGATATCAGAACATGATAGGGCATGTGCAATCTGATGCATCGGAACAGATTTGGACTAAGCTCCCGGAGCCCCCAGCAAACATTTTTCGATGCGATAGACCAGGGAACATCTGATACGTCAAAAGGACTCTTCGGAATGCATCCGATATAAAACATCGGCTGGCTAGACCACTATGTTTCCGATACGACGAAAAGACTCTCAGGAGTGCATCCGATATAAGGAAAAGCAGATTCTTTTTTGCCAAACTTTTAAGTCATGAAACAAACCTTTGTGAGATAAGATAGACCTTCTAATCCTTCTAAAAACTAAAAGAATAAGGGGGACCCTAAAAATCAAAAAAATTGGGATGGCAGTTGCAGCTGCAATAGAAACAACTATATTTATTGAGCTGCCAAAGAGAGTGTTTACATGCTCAGGATCAATAAAATTGATGAAGTTCAGATCCCCAACTAATGAAAAATCTATGTCGTTAGGTTTTGGGACTAGTGGATGGTTAAGGGATTCCAATGGCTAACCCTTTTGAACTTCTTCAAAAATGGGGTCTTTAGGAACTCCTGCTAGGGTTTCTCTACCTTCTATGGCTCCTCCTATGAGATTTCCATAAAGAGGTTCTTTAGGTCTCCAAGTAGAGCTACTTCATACGTGTATCTTCCGATACCTTTTAGCTGAGTTAGTGGTTGGGGTGGCACGCCCCCTGTAACGGTTAGTAAGAATTTTGAAAGAGTTTTGAGAACTAGTTCTAACATATCTACCTATCTACCTTTCGAATCTCTAGGTCTGTTCATGAAAAACTGAACTAAACGAGAACCTACAATACTATTATTATTGTTGGGTTTGGGGGTTCCTGTTGTAACAGATGCGCAAGTTCTTACCTATCGTCTTACCGCTCCCCCACCATCATCCTATTACTACATTTCATAGTGAAATTCTACCTATTCTACCTTACAAAACAACTCCCCGACAACGACGCCAAAATGTTGGGTGTTTTGTTGTCTTAATGAATTCACCAAGTATTTAATTTATTGATTGAGGATTGTAAACTTGGAGTTGACACAAAATATATGCTGACGTAGAAGGGTACCTAAGATATCAAATTGTCCGACCTTAGAAATGTTTGATAATGAAAAGATCGAAAGATCTTTCAAAATGAAAAACCGAGTCAAACTTCAGAAATACAACTACTAAGCTGATTAAACCTAACAGAACTAATAGAACATAATAGTATCAATCTATACTACTCTATTCTATGAACAATAATTTAAAACATAAAAACAATACTATTTTAAGAAACAAGACTTGATCAAAAGCAAATTACTCTTATGAAAATGGAAACTACTGATCAATTATTCAAACTCTAATCTAGGAATTTAGAAAGACTAGCTACCATGTAATAACTATAAACAAGTTCAGGAACCTTTCAATGAATTGATTCAGCTTACAACTAACTATATGGAGACAAGAAACTATATTATCTGAAGCAAGGTTACAACTACTTAATAAACCTAAGAAATTCGGCAATTAAACTATTCATGCATTTAACAAATACTGAAAACTAAGCTACACTACCTAATTCCATTCCCCTTGAGGATTTTGAGGATATGTGTCAAATGTGATAGGAACTGGAGAAAATGTATCGAAATGACTTTCAAATGTAACAAGGAAACAGAATGGAAGTAAATCTAATTTAACCTCTACAAAGAGATGTAAGCTAAAAAGTGACCAATTACAAGTGATTTAAACATTGTAATCCTTTCTTTATTCATAAGCAAATGATACTTAAAAGCTAGCTATTGTACTTGAAATGAAATGCTAATTAACAAAAGTACAACTCCTAAGTTATTCAATCTTTAATGAATACCTAGAAGTGAAACATGAAATGTCTATCTAACTCATGCAAATGCCTATCAACATCAAATGATATCTATCAATACTTCAAACTAATTTATAAAACATTAACTAAGAGAAAAGCAAACTAAACTAAGCACAAGACGAGAACTTAAATGACTGAAGTCAATATCAACTTGTAATCAAAACCTACAGCAAAAGAACAAGATGTACTTACACTACCTCTATTGCAAATCAACTATCTTCTGAGACAACTATGAAAGTGTAACGAAGCTGATCTAAAGCTCAAGAAGCAAACCTATGCTAAACTAAGTTATAAAAACTCTTAGATATTGAAAACTAATGAACTTATTAAACTTGGATTGAGACTAGTTCCTAGTCTATTCTATCTACGGAAATGAAAGAACTTGAAATAATGAAATTAAATCAGAACGCTATGTAAAATAAAAGTAAAGGACTAATTAGAAACTTGCATGCAAACTGGAAATGAAATACTAAATTGATTCAGAAATAAGACAAACTGAGATTTAACAAAGTCTATGATAACATTGTGGACTATCATTGCATTTACCAGTTAAGTGTTAAGCAAAGAACATTTATTTAATTGAAATAAGAGCCTACTTATATTGCCGGAAATAGAGTTATATGAAATACTATTTACCAATCCCAATCAAGAAATAAAAAAGGGCATACTCAGAGTGATTCTACTTATGCTTGTCTTCTTCAGAACATGAAATACTATGGTGAATCAAAGTTATACTACTAACAAACTCCTAATCCTATTTAAGGATCTTCAACTTGTCACTAAACTTCTCTACCAAATATCAAAAACTGTTTTGGCCTAAAAGCTTATAAACAAACTTACACAATAACGAAATGGAGCCCCTTTTCTTCTAAAATGATTTAAAACAAATCTTAAGCTTAAAAACAGATCTGTATTCGATGGGAGACAAGACAACACTACTCTATTTCTTAATAAAATTATTGGCCACTATGTCATTCAATCGAACTTCTAATGAAAAAAAGAAATCTATTCCATTTTAGATTAAGCAACCTTTTACTATTTCATGGGAGCGAATGAAAATGAATTATAAATTGCTATATTATGAATTTAAAGACAACAATACTACTCATATGTAAATCGAAATCCTACTGCATAGTGACTAAATGGACTAAAATGCAAATGGGTATAACCGCGACTATAAATGACATGTATATTAGTATGAGTTTAACATGGAATACTCATAACATATTCAAATCCTAGCTAAATACAAAACAAGAACGAATTCAAACCCTAGCTAGATACAAATAAAACGTAGAGAACAATATTGACATTCTGAAATCCTGGTGGATACGATAGATGGTATTGACAGAGATATACAATTACATTCACACAACGATTGAATAGTTTTTTATAGGAAAACGATTTGCACAATAAAACTACTTAGTTGTAGGATGGAAAGAAATCAAAACATATGCATAGGTAACGCTGCTGTCATTGAGGGGCCCTCTCAAGAGATAGTGGATGATCCTATGAGATTCAGCCACCAACCATAAACTGGAAAACGCAATAAAAGAATTGAGCAAAGGTATTTATATAAACTGGAAATGAAATCACAGAGTATACGTCGACAACTTTTTTCATAGCCCAATATGTCTTTATATAGTTTTTTACAATTGATAGAGGGCCGACCCTTTCAGTGGTCGACCTCTCTAATAATAGAATGTCTTAAAGATTGAAAACAACTTCATTTATGAACGAAACTGAACAAGCCATTTTCTCCCCAAATCATGGATGTCAATTTCCTAGATTCGCACAGTAGAACAGGTGGATACTTGGATGGGATATAGAGTGAATCTTTGCAGGCAAAAGCTCGCGAACCATGTGTGCTAGGTGGGCAACAAAACCCATGTTTCCGTTTGCGGCATGAATGCGTCCAGATAGGCAAACAAATGAATATCCAGGTGTGAACGATGGGTCAAATGACCGCCCAAATGCAAATGAGAGTCCGAATGATTGTCCAAACGAGAACCATAGCCTATAGTAGCAAAACTATATGTCCAATGGATTTAACAATGTTAATTTGATGTTAATTTGCCATAAAAATGATAATTCGATGAAAACTTATAGGGAAAACGTACGAATGTGAAAGATGGATACATGAGCCAATACCGATATCTGAATGATGAAAGATATGAGCTTGATATACTAGAAATGCCAAAAATAGCATCAACATATCATGATTATAGATCCAAAATGATGACAAAATTGGGCATCAACAATCCTTAGTCCAAAATTGAAGAGGGAAACTAGGAAGTTGAAGCTAGAGGCGATGTGTCAAAATAGGTTCCTTTAGTGGATCAAAAGTCGAGTGTCATCGCTTCAAAAACAAAGACCCCTTTCCAATGGTCCAAAATTTCTTCAAAATTTTTAGGGATTCCTCTTCTTTGATGAACATAAAGCTTATGCATCCCTTAAGGAAGAAAATTGATTTTCAGATAGTAATGAAGCCTATTTTTCTAGTTATCTGACATCCATTTAATCATATCCTATCGGTTTAGTGAGATGTATTCAAAATTCCCCTCCAAATCCTTCTGAGACAAGTTCAATACACGGTCCATGTTTACATCCCTCCCCAACATCATATGAACATGATTGTTCCAAGATTTGGAAGATTTTGCAGCAACATGTCTATTCTAGGCATTTTGTCCCGATCTCTTGTTCAAATTACTCTGACTGATATCATTCCCATGAGGCCAAGGCTTAATATCCTTTCCTACTATTACAGACTAAAACCCTACCTTCTTTGGATGGCCATCTCTAAGGGAGTTGTCTAACGAGGGGACGATTTTCTCTCTATTTTTGGCTGGTTTTTACCTATTTCTGGTCATAAATCTTCACGGAATTTTCAAGACGTGTAAAAACATTAGTACATCTTACAGAGTGTGGGTGTTTGGGGGTTTTGATGTCACGTGATTTCATTTCTTCACTTAAAATCAGCTAACAAACAACATAAATTACAAAATTTTGTGAGTTAAATTCACCGGATTCCGGCTGGAAAAAAAAAAGCGAAAAAGTCAAAATCGTCCCCTAGTTAGACAACTCCATCTCTGAGCACTCCATTTGAATATAGGAGAGATTGTCTCACTGAAAGCAAAAAGGGAGGGGACCGACTTCCAACAAAGTAATGGGAGGAAAAATCGATTTACCTACTAACAAATCATCAGAAGAAAAAAAAATGAATATCTGTCAGATGGTTTGCAAAGAGAGTACCTCTGTTAATCCGCAAAGGTCCCGACAAACATGACGTGTCTGGAGCTACAATTGATCTAAAAAGTGTAGGGGACGACTGATGCACTGATGCACTAAACCATTCTTTGACATGTATAGTGTCCAAGGAGCTCCTTCATAGAATAATCCTTAAAAATTCGTAGTTTTCATAAACCTTAAATAAGGTAAAGAGTTATATCACATTAGATTCCATGTAGAGCAGATGACAATAATATTGAAGATAAATATAAATTTTGATTTATTTTAATTTTAAAATAATTTATATAAAAAAACAAAAGATGAACTAATACAAACTAACATGTATATTAGGTTAAAAAGAACTAAAGGACAAAAGATGACGTAGTATAACAAGACAAGATGAATCAAACTAATAAAATGTTATGTTAATAAGAAGGATAGAAGATGACGTATAACAAGTCTATATGAATGAAACGAATAAAAGTTAAATAAAAACAATGAAGTTGTCAAGATGACTGAAACTAATATAGGATAGATAAAAACAATGAAGTTATTGATAGTCTTGTTTCATTATTTAAATGGTAAAATTTAAAAAAAATTGAATTTATGCGTTTACAAGTTGATACAAGTATTATAATATTGGATTTTATATTTAAAGTGTTAATAAGGGAATTGAAATTTTGAATTTTGAAATTTTTTATGTATTGATAGTTGATAAAATAAAAGGAAATAAGACAAAGATAATGAAGTAATTGATATTTTAAAGAAGTATTAAAATTATTATTTAAGTATATTAAGAAAATAAATCAATGTTTATGTACATAGTTTAGGGGTGATACAATCAAAGTGATAAGAAATAAAGATAATGGAGTTGTTGGTATTATAATATTGGATTTTATATTAAAGGTCAATAAGGGAATCGAAATTTTGAATTTTTTTATGTATTGATAGTTGGTAAAATAAAAGGAAATAAGACAAAGATAATGAAGTAATTGATATTTTAAAGAAGTATTAGAATTATTATTTAAGTATATTGAGAAAATAAATCAATGTTTGTGTACATAGTTTATGGGTGATTATTTATTTTGTAGTGTTTTGATATTATATATTTAAATTTTAAAAATTAAAATATTATATAATTATTAGTATTTTTATAATTTCATAAGATTTGGTTTTATTAATGAAATGTTTAGATTTTTCTCTTAAGACCACACAAGTAAGAAAATTAAGATAATAAAATTGTTGGTATTCTATTCGATCTTAAATGTACAAAAATATATGAAATTATGAATCAGTAGATGGTTATTTGTTTCTAAGATTTTATGTAGTAGGTCTTAAATGTATAAAAATATATGAAATTCTGAATCAGTTTATGGTTATTTGTTTCTTAGGTTTTATGGAGTAGAGATTTAAAATAAAATAATTTTTTATTAAATATTTAGTTATAAAAAATAAAAAATAATTTTGTTAAAAAATAATAATAATAATAATAAAATTGTTTAGCTTCAAAGAAATGTTTTATTATTAATTATTTTAGAAGACAAAATAGACAAAGGAGTTGTTGTATGCCAAAGCTCAAGGAAACACACTAGGTTCTTAGAGATGGTCTTAAATGTAATATTTTTCCTTTATAATTTTAAAACTATTTTGTGCACAGCAAGTGAATTAATTTATTTAATATTTATAAAAAAAAATATTTGCGTCGAGAGGCGCTTTACAGCCCAGTATGGGGGAGATCTTGTAACGTGATGTAACGTTACTAACGTTTGTAACATGTCAGCAAAAAATAATAGTGATAGTGTATATTATGGGAGAGATGTTGTAACATGATGTAATGTTAGTAACGTTTGTAACATGTTGGTAAAAAATAATAGTGATAGTGAATATTATGGGAGAGATCTTGTGACGTGATGTAAGGTTTGTAACATGTCCGCAAAAAATAATAGTGATAGTAACGTTTGTAATGATTGTAATATTAAAGTAACTAATGTAAAAAGTAGTAAACATTTTGTTTAAAAGTTGATTAGGGTTGGAAGTACCAGCTACCGGGCTTTTATATTCGGAAACTTAAATTTTAAATTCTCCAACAAAGGGATTTTATAGTCAGCGAATTTCTATCCTCCTGGCTGAATACTGTAGGTGAATATCAGAACTGATAAATCCATCTCTCTGAATTCATAAAGCCAACACGAATATTAATATCTGCTATAAATATCACGCCTAAAACCAGCCATCCATTTCCTCAAATTCCCCCAAAGATGTTCACCTCTGCAAATCTGCTTGCATTTGTCTACCCAGAGCAACCATTAAAAGATAGGATATTAAGAGCTCTTCTGCATTATAAAGCAACGCCTTACATTAATTCATAAGAATGTCTTAGGGCATTCACTTTAATTGACATTATATCATGATTCTAGAAATTTTAGAATCCAAAAAGCCCAAAATTTGGCATAGAATCCCAAAAGCCCAAAATTTGGCAAAATGCCAGTAAGCAGAGTTACAGAAAGCTAAAAGAGCTATGGTATGCAGATGCTATAAACTATTTAACAACATCTTCAAGGTTGTTGGCGCTGGGAATGGAGTCATTTATATCCTCCTCCGGTGGCTGTGGATTTGTTGACAAGAGCGAGCGCATTACTCATCAATTTACACACATTTTGTCGGCGGCCTGTAACCATGGCTGTGACCTTCCCATCAGTGTTCAGATCCTGAAAACCATTGAGGCAGGAGTCCTGGTCTGTGAATTTTTCTGTCCGAACCAGTGGCTTTCGAGTAACCCAACTTAGTCAATCTGTTAGGTCGAATGCATTTCTTTTGATGACTTGGCACGAAGAAGAACCATTGTCCATCCCCAACATCATGTAATACAGTCTGGACATAATTTCTAATTTAAATTAGTGAAGCAGAAGAGAGTGAAGTGTACTGGGTAATTCCCAGGGCTCATACTGATACAAGTCTATCGGAATGATTTTATCGAAGTTGAATGGGTAGCCTCCTAATTGTATCATTTTCTTCAAATAGAACCCAACAGCTCTTCTGCTGTGGCATGGGAAAGTGCATTAACTCTCCCTGTACTACCCCATCGTAGCATACTTTTTTCGACATGGCAATATGATATATTTATTTATGAAGAACCGCTCATACAAAATACCGCACACAGAAGTGCCACTAGATAAAATCTTATATATACCCAAACAAGCTTCTCTAACAAGTTTCTCTATGTATCTGTGTCTATATATTTAGAAATATGTTGAACTGAAGATAGATTGAGAATTCAAGAGGATTATATTCAGCTGGAGGAGAGAACGGTGAACACGCTATAGAGCGAGTGAACAATGTTCAAAGACTATTATGCTCTTCTGGTCGTAGGTTCCAGATATTTTAATGTCCAGACTGTCATATCCTCAAAATTTTCGCTCACATTTATCACCGACCATAGATTTATTATATATATATAAATATCTGATTCTATGGCTTCCTCTATTCTATCCTGAGTGATGGATTTGTGCTTTAGTTTGGTAGTCAATTGTTTAATATCATGATTATTTTATTTAAGATATTAATAAAACATGAAATATAATTTCTTTTATTGAAGCAAATTTATTTTAAATATTCATTTAATAAGTTTTACATGTTAAAAAAATTAAATTTTTTTAAATGTTTGCATCTTAATAGATTTTAAATTTTTTAATGGCTTAATAAATCTATAGCAAAATTGCTCTATACTTATGTACATATTTAATTTTACATTATATGTTGGCCAAAAAGATGTGTCTTTTGGTTTAAATCAAATCAATGGCTATATATAGGACAAACCAAAGTTAATAGCTCCTTGACTGCAATACTTAAGAAGATATACTTAAGAAAATGTTTGATTCTTGAGAGAATTGATCCCTCTCGACGCTTGATAGAGCCTAGGATTTGGATCTATGCTGGTTTAAAAAATCTAAATTTAATGACTCGCTAAACAAATTTTGAACATAAGAAATTTCAGATTTGGTGAAGTAGATGAATCCCAGTATTTGATTTTTTTGTCTATTCCTTGTGAAATGGATGGATATGTAGTGAACTGATTTGTGGATGAGTTTACGGCTAGTATACACCACTAGTATAAATCTATTTTAAATTCTATCTATCAACTATCTAGAAAGATTCGATTTTTTGGGTATACATTTTTTACTATTTAGATTCTTCTCTATACTTATAAATCTAAATTAAAAATAGATCGAAATATAATTTATATTTTTAAATATTTTTTATTTATGTAAACTAATGTTGGAAAATGTAATTACTCACAGATATGTACCTGACTCTCAGTCGACTTTTTCAAAGTCTGTACAAGTCAAGATCTTGTCTGTCAGTCTGACAAGAGGGAAGAGTCCACGATTCGGCAATGTAAACCAGTCGAATTTATTTCTGAAGCTAAGTTGTTAGGTAGATAGTTATTACAATGTTTAATGGTGAGTCAGTCGGCCCATGCAGAAGCAATTTTCAGGTTGCCTATAAATAGAAGAAGCAAATTGTAAATCAGTTTATAGACACAGAGAGACACAATAGAGAGATAGAGGAACTTAGGGTGAGAAAGAGAAGTCGAAGCTCAAGCTTCTATGTATGTGATTTAGTCGAAGAGCCGAAGCTCTATAGATTGACAAGTCTGGACCGACCAATTTGTAACCGACAAGTTTGTAATACTTTGTTATTTCCGCATAGTTAAATATATGAAATAGTTTATGGTTGAATGCATGATTATTTGGCCGCACATATTTCCAGATTTACTTGGGTAAATGTCTTTTACAATTACTGTTAAGTGAAATTTAAAAAACCCATAAATTTCTCACTGCGTGAAAGTCCGAGGGTTTTACGGCACATTGGTCGACTCCAGTCTTCCTACATATTTGGGCATATGTTTTATAAGTTACTTGGATTTGTAAATGTGTCTACTTTACTTCATCTTACTTACAGGTGAAAAGCATTTGTAATTTCTCAAGTCTTTAAACTAAGAAACATACTCTGTAGATTTCGACCAAAGTGAACCGACTTGAGTGGTCAGTTGAGTCAGCCAACTGAGGTGAGCCAACTTGGTCAAAGAGAAGAGGTCAGCTGACTTGGTCGAAGTGAAGAAGTCAGTCGACTTGGTCGAGAGAAGAAGTCAGCTGACTTGGTCAAAGAGAAGAAGTCAATCAACTTGGTCGAAGTGACAAGTGGTCGAGATAAAAATTAGTCGGTAGAACCGACAAGTAATTCAATGTAAATTTAGTCGAGTAGTAAGACCGACTAAAATTTATAAACTTGTCTAGTCGGGAGATAGACAAGTTTCACCCGACAAGGAAAAATAAAAAGTGGTCGGCGTGAAAAGTGAAAATTAAATATTAATATCGACTGAGCCCTAAACTCAAGTTTAGTCAGCTTGGTTTTGGCTAACTGGTATCAGAGCAAGGTTTTACATCAGAGCAAGGTTTATATCAGCCCAAGATTTAGGAAAGAAATCTTGTCTTAAAAGGTGGAAATTAATTTTCTAAGGAAAGTTAGTTAAAAAATTAAAATGGCTTCCACTTCTGATTCATTGCAAACTCCAATTTTTACAGGAAAGAATTATAAATATTGGTCTTTAACAATGAAGGCTTTATTCAGAGGTCAAGATGTCTGTGAGATAGTCCAACATGGTCATGTAGAACCAACAAACATGACAACATATAACAATCTCACATAGGCTGAGAAAGATGTCTTGAGAGAACAGAGGAAGAAAGATGGAAAATATTTGTTTTTCATACATCAAGCTATGCATGAGAGCATACTCCCAAGAATAGTAGCAAAGGCTAATGCTAAGGAAGCATGGGATACATTGGAGACCGCCTATCAAGGTTTGGATAAGGTAAAAACATCCAAGCTGCAGATTTTGAGAAGAGATTTTGAATCTCTATCCATGAAAGATTCAGAGAATGTAGACACATTCTACACCAGAGTTGTTGGGTTGATAAACCAACTGAAATCTCATGGAGAACCCATAGCAGACCAAAGGGTTGTTGAAAAAATTCTCAGAAGTCTTCCACCAAGATTTGAAAACTTGGTTGTGACCTTAAAGGAACACGTAGAAATGACGACATTTACCATTGATGAGTTGTAAGCTTCACTCTTCAATCATGAACACAGACTCAACAGAACACATACATCATTGGAAGGTGCATTTGCAGCACAGTCATCCATAATTCGTGGTAGAGGCAGGGGGAGAAACAACTTTAGAGGCAGAGGAAGAAGTTCTTCAAGAGGAGGACGAGGCATAAGTCCTACAAATGTCGGTGGCAAAGGAGATAACCAGAACCCAAGTCAACCAAGTGGCCAGAGGTTTGATAAATCAAAAATTCAATGTCATTACTGTAAGAAGTTTGGTCATTATGCATATGAATACAGGAAGAAGCAATATGACCAAGGAAGGCAAAGCCCAAGTCAGTCGACCAACACCAGCACTTCGACAAGCGCAATGTTAATGGCATCGACATCTCCACTTGAATGCAATGCTGTTCAAGAAAGTCCACATGACATATGGTACTTAGATTTAGGATGCAACAACCATATGACTGGTAATTTAAATCTGTTTTCCAATCTAGACAATTCAGTTAAAACTGATGTTACACTTGGAAACAATGTCCAAGTTACCGTCTTAGGAAAAGACACTGTTGATATTCTAACCAAACAGGGGGAGAGAAAGTATATCCCTAATATCTATCATGTCGAAGTTCTGAAACATAATATGTTAAGCATTGGACAGTTGTTACAAAAAGGCTACAGAGTATACATGGAAGATGAACACCGTGTGATCAAAGACAAGCGTCCAAGCAACCAGCTGATAGCAAAAGTGCCAATGACAAGCAACCGCTTGTTTCCATTGAGGATAGTTCCCGACATAAAAGGGAAGACAAACACAGGAGCTGCATTCAAGGCAGAAAGTGAAGAAACAGTCGAGCTCCTCGACAAGAGAGAAAATTGCAGCGCTAATTTGCAAGCTGCATTTCAGACAGAAGTTTAGGATAAATCCTAGTTGTGGCATTTCAGATTTGGACATCTGAATTTTGGTTGGCTAAAGCTACTACACACAAAGAATATGGTGAAGGGATTACCATTGATTGACAGATCATAGAGGGTTTGTGAAGGCTGCATTTTTGGCAAGCAGCATAGAGAGACATCTCCAGTCGGAAAGTCCTATAGAGCACGCACACCACTTGAAATTGTGCACTCTGACATCTGTGGTCCAATGCAGACATCATCCATTGTTGGCTACAAGTATTTTCTAACCTTTATTGATGACTACTCAAGAAAAACATGGGTATATTTCTTGAAACATAAATCTGATGCATTTGGTTATTTTCAACAATTTAAGGCACTCGTGGAGAACCAGAGTGGACATCACATCAAGATCTTAAGGACCGACAGAGGAGGCGAATATGTTTCAAATGAATTTCTGAATTTTTGTGAGACTCATGGCATACAAAAACAATTTACAGCACGATATACACCTCAGCAGAACGGTATAGCCGAAAGAAAGAACAGAACCATCATGGAGATGGCACGTAGCATGTTGGCATCCAAGCATTTGCCAAATGAATATTGGGGTGAAGCAGTCACAACTGTCGTTCACATTATGAACCGATGTTCGACAAAGAGTGTGAAGAAAAAAGTTCCCCAAGAAGCATGGATAGGTATGAATCATAGTGTCTCACATTTAAAAAAAAATTGTTGTGTTGCATATGCTCATGTTCCAGATGAGTTGAGAAGGAAGCTAGACAAGAAGGGACAGAAATGTATTTTTGTCGGCTACTCAGAAGACACAAAAGCATATAAGCTGTATGATCCCATCACAAGGAAAGTGATAATCAGTCGGGATGTTCAATTTGTCTAGAATGAATCATGGGATGGAACCGTCGACATAAATGTCAACATTGTGTCGAATGTTGACAATGATGATATGGAAGAGGAAGTGGTTCAAATACCACATGTAAGTCAACCGGTAGGAGCACCGTTGACTCCCATGACACCAAGACATGGTTCAGCACAAGGACCATCAACACAAGTAGCAGCTCAAGCTACACCAACAAGTACACCAAGAGGACAACAGACTCCATACACCAAGAGGACAACAAACTCCATCAAGCATTTCGTCGAGGTCGACATCGACAGAATCGGTGAAGAGAAGAAGTCTGCGGGAGATATATGAATCTGGTACACCTAATTCATTCTCTCTGTTTGCATTATTTGCACCTATATATGATCCACTAAAATTTGAAGAAGCTGTTGAAGAAGAAGTATGGGCACAAGCCATGGATGAAGAAATAGAATGCATTGAGAAAAACCAGACATGGGAACTGGTTGATGTACCAAAAGACAAAGATGTAATCAGTGTCAAATGGATTTATAAGACAAAGCAAGCTGTTGATGGGAATGTGCAAAAGCACAAGGCAAGAATGGTAGCAATAGGGTTCACACAGTGACCCGACATTGACTTCAATGAAACGTTTGCACCTGTTGCACGCATGGATACAGTCAGAACATTTTTGGCCATTGCTGCATAAAACAAATGGCATGTTCGTCAAATGGATGTCAAGTCGGCATTCTTAAATGGTTATCTAGAAGAGGAAGTATATGTGGAACAGCCACAAGGGTATGAAGTTCCAGGTCAAGAGCATAAAATGTACAGGCTGAAAAATGCATTATATGGTTTGAAACAAGCTCCTAGAGCTTGGTACAGTCGGATTGATTCCTATCTCACTGAAAATGGATTTCACAGAAGTGAAAGTGAACCGACTTTGTACACCAAAGTCGATGAGCAAGGTAAGATGTTAATTGTCTGCTTGTATGTAGATGATTTAATATTTACTAGTGATTATGGCATAGCAGATTTTAAAACAGTCATGGAAAGTGAATTTGAAATGACTGATCTAGGGCTTATGAAGTTTTTTCTGGGCATTGAAGTTCAGCAGTTTGAAAGTGGTATCTTTATATCACAGTCTAAGTATGCAAGTGAAGTTTTAAAAAGATTTAACATGTCTAACTGCAAGACAGCCCCAACACTAGTAATAACATGTTTAAAATTGAGCAAGGATGATGAAGGATCCACTGTCGATCCTACGCTGTTCAAAAGGCTTGTTGGCAGCCTTATGTATTTGACAGCAACAAGACCAGACATTATGTATGGAGTAAGTTTGATTTCAAGGTTCATGGAGTCACCAAAAGACTCACATTGGCAAGCAGGTAAAATAATTATGAGGTATGTAAGTGGCACAAAAGACCTTGGTATTATGTATTCAACCTTAGAAAATTTTAAACTCATTGGTTACACTAACAGTGACAATGGAGGCAGCATAGATGACAGGAAAAACACATCTGGGTATACATTTCATTTTGGTACAGGTGTTGTTTCATGGGCTTCAAAGAAACATCCCATAGTAACTCTATATTCAGCTGAAGCAGAGTATGTTGCAGCAACAAGTGCTGCATGTCAAGTTGTCTGGATGAGGAGAGTCTTAAAAGACTTGTCACAGAACCATCAAGAACCGACAACAATCTTCTGCGACAACAATTCAGCCATAGCATTATCAAAGAATCATGTGTTTCACAAGAGAACCAAGCACATCGACACAAGGTTTCATTTTATAAGAGAGTTGGTAAACGACAAGGAAATTTGTTTGGAATTTTGTAGGTCTGAAGACCAACTTGCCGACATATTCACAAAGCCATTGGCAAAGGATACTTTTCAGTATCTGCATAGTTATCTTGGAATGACAAGTTATCCACAGTGAACTCTGTCATAAACAGAGCATGTCTAAGCTCTGAAACATTTTGTAAATTTTGTTTTAAAAATCCCCATCTGCTTATAATTAAGGGGGAGTGTTGGAAAATGTAATTACTCGCAGATATGTACCTGACTCTGTCAAAGTCTGTACAATCAAGATCTTGTCTGTCAGTCTGACAAGATGGAAGAATCCATGATTAGGCAATGTAAACCAGTCGAATTTATTTCTGAAGCTAAGTTTGTTAGGTAGATAGTTATTACAGTGTTTAATGGTGAGTCAGTCGGCCCATGTAGAAGTGATTTTCAGGTTGCCTATAAATTGAAGAAACAAATTGTAAATCAATTTACAGACACCGAGAGACACAATAGAGAGATAAAGGAACTCAGGGTGAGAAAAAGAAGTCGAAGCTCAAGCTTCTGTGTATGTGATTTAGTCGAAGAGCCGAAGCTCTATAGACCGACAAGTCTGGACCGACCAGTTTGTAACCGACAAGTTTGTAATACTTTGTTATTTCCACATAGTTAAATATATGAAATAGTTTATGGTTTAATGCATGATTATTTGGCCGCACATATTTCCAGATTTACTTGGGTAAATGTCTTTTACAATTATTGTTAAGTGAAAGACCAAAGAACCCATAAATTTCTCACCGCGTGAAAGTCCAAGGGTTTTATGGCACATTGGTCCACTCAAGTCTTCCTACATATTTGGGCATATATTTTATAAGTTATTTGGATTTGTAAATGTGTCTACTTTACTTCATCTTACTCACAGGTGAAAAGCATTTGTAATTTCTTAAGTCTTTAGACTAAGAAACATACTCTGTAGATTTCGACCAAAGTGAACCGACTTGAGTGGTCGGTTGAGTCAGCCGACTGAGGTGAATCGACTTGGTTGAAGAGAAGAGGTCAGCCGACTTGGTCGAAGTGAAGAAGTCAGTCGACTTGGTCGAAGAGAAGAAGTCAGCTGACTTGGTTGAAGAGAAGAAGTCAGTCGACTTGGTCGAAGTGACAAGTGGTCGAGGTAAAAATCAGTCGGTAGAACCCACAAGTAAGTCGAAGTAAATTTAGTTGAGTGGTAAGACCAACTAAAATTTATAAACTTGTCTAGTCGAGAGATAGACAAGTTTCACACGACAAGGAAAAAGAAAAAATGGTCGACATGAAAAGTGAAAATTAAATATTAATATCGACTGAGCCCTAAACTCAAGTTTAGTTGGCTTGGTTTTGGCTAACAACTAACATAACTTAACTAACCTGACATAATCTCCCATACTATGTTAAATAGTATGTTACAATTGGTGCAATTATTTATGCCATCCCAATATGTATCCAATATGTATGTTTTTTTTTTTGACAATAACTGATGGATAGTTTAATAAAGAACCGAAAAAACAGCTTCCGGGGACTGAATTACATTGGTAGAATCCTTGGGCATATCCAACTGCTCTGGCAGAGACTAGTAAGCATAGACAAAGCAATCAAAATTCCAGCCTGCTTGAGGAGAGTAACGGTCTGCTTGTAGATTCATTATGGAACATGGAAGTCTATAACGCCAAATGTAAATTTGAAAACCAGCGAGAAGATCCACAACGTTACAAAAAGTAAACAGGATATGTCCTGCAGCCACGCTTTGATGAGCCGTCCTTGAGACAATAGGAATCCATCTTGGAAAGAGAATTCTTGACAACGATCTCCCCAACAAAAATTCAACGTTCAGCACAGTTGACTGCTGCATCTTTGTAAAGTGGAAGACGTCTACATTAAACCCATCGTTTTCCTTTGAGGAAGAGCCATAATCTTTCTTTTGTCGAAGATGATAGAGACTGTCCCCTTCAGAGCCAGAGGGGAGACAGGGTTGCGCTAAGAGGAGAGCATGATGCTTTCCTTCCATATCGGCCAGCAATATAAAATTATTAAAAAAGCATATCTGAAGGCTGCCTTTGGACATCGAGATCATTAAACCGAGGAGAGTGGGAGAAAACACGTGATTCTAAAGACCAGAAAAGGCAAGAGACGAAAAGAACCAGGATAAGGAGAATCAAACGCAGAAGGAGAGGGCAGACCTGGCAATATCATGGGATGGTGCAGAAGGATTCAGTGCCATTTTCTACAATAGTGCCCCTGCTCAGGATTGTGGCATGATTGGCTTCAAGGTTTGCAGCACTGTTAAGATGGCGTAAAATGTGAAAAAATCTTAAGGAATGGAACTTACCAGCTAGACTCAGAATTTTATGAAAAATACGCTTCAAAAGGAGGGTAGTAGGACGAGACTTAGTGCACATGGCCTGCATAACAATTCTGGAGTCACCAAAAACAGAGAGCTTTCGAATGTTGAGCTTAAGATCTTGCCTGAGACCTTGCCACAGAGCGTAAAATTCAGCAGTGTTGTTAGAATCCACTCCCAATCCCCAAGCATAGGAGGATCAGATGGTGCCAGAGGGGAAGAGGATCACTCCTCCCCCACCTGAAGGGCCTGGATTTCCTTTTGAGGCTCCATCAAAAAACAAGCAGTGAGCCTCTAGCGAGCACCTCCATTTAATAAATTCAGCTTCTTCCAGACGGATTTCCCAATCAGCCAGCTTTGGCTGCCTGGCTAGGGGAGAAATAGGGGAGATAGAAGTGATGGATGAGAGCCAAGTAGATTCCAAATCCTCCAGAGGTTGAGCATTGCTGAGGCCCAGCTTATTGTCCAGCGCTTCTCCAAGGAAAACTCTTGCTTTTAGGGCGATCTTTGAAGGAGGATTCTCCACATTTCTGAAGAGACGGTTGTTCCTTTCGAGCCACAACTTCCAGATGATGAACTTCAGGGTTAACATCTAGGCCGCTTTGAGAAGTGCCTTGTTGGAGAGGAGAAAGGGAGATAACTCAGCCCAATTGGAGAAGAGATCTGCGGTTAAGTTAGTGACAGAAAAATTGGAGTGATCCAGGGAGAGGGCTTCTCTCCAAACTTCTCTTGAGAAAGGGCAGGAAATCAGGAGATGATCAAGGTTTTCTTCATTGTTTTTACACAGAGGGCAGATAGAGGGTCCTTCCAAACCTCTCTTCCTGAGGTTTTCAGCAGTGAGAATGCTTCTGTGCACTACATTCCAGCAAAAGAGATCCACTTTTAGGATGGACTGAAAATTCCAAACAAACTTCCATTGAATAGGATTAGGGGCTGCATAAGGAATAACAAGCAAAGATCGATAGCCTTTAGCCGTGGTGTAAGCTCCAAATTTTTTCCCCCATCCTCTTTTGTCACACGCTGATTGACTGAGTGGGGCTTTGCCTTGCAGCAGGTGGGCAAGAGTCTTTGCTTCTTCTTCAAGCTAGGGAGGATGGCTACTTAACTTCCACTCAATCCAGTGATTGTCGGAGTCCCAGACAGAGAGATCCCACAGGGTGGACACATGCTGCTCTTTGAGCTAGTGTTTTATATTCTGTACTTCAAGATTTTGCCCCAAAGGCTTGTCTCCCAAGATAGAGTCTTTCCAGACATTGATTTTTTTGCCGTTTCTAGGGATCCAATACAACAAAGATCTGAAGTGATCCAAGGCTTTAATACAAAGTTTATAAATAGGGGAGCCTTTGATGTGATTGTTATCTAAACACCGAAACCTCTGATCGGGGAAGTATTTTTTCCACGGGACCTTTTTGCTCCAGCTTTATCTCTCGGAGATTAGCTGCCAAAGGAGCTTTGTTCCCATAGCTAAGTTCTGGGCTTGAATACTTCTGATTTGGAGGCCTCCTTCGCTGTAGGGTTTTTTAATTTTTTCCCAACTGACAAGATGAAGTTTTTTCAGATTTCCTTTTCCCCCTTCCCACAGAATTTTTTTGAGAATGCTTTCAATCTTATTGGTGACCGAGACTGGAGCCAGAAGAATGGAAGTTTGATAGATTGGAATGCTGGAAAGGACCAATTTCAGAAGCACCAATTTCCCTGCCAGAGTAAGCCAACCAGCCCCCCAATTCTGAATCTTGGCTTTTAACTTGTCAATGATGGGATTCCAATTCCCTGGTTTGATGGCAGATTTGAAGATCGGGACCCCAAGATAAGTGAACGAGTCCCAGCTTTGTGAGTCTTCCATTTCCAGAAGTCTGGAGGCGCTTCCCATTTCTGCAACAGAGCAGTTCCAGCAGTAGATTTTGCTTTTTTGCAGGTTGAGTTTGCTTCCTGAAATCTGGATATAGGTTTCGAGCTTGTTCTTGAAGCTCCTTGCAGAATGGATACCAACACCTCCCAAAAACAGCGTATCATCTGCAAACTGGGCATGATTAATGTCTTTGACATTATGAGCCATTCGAAGACCAGGAAGGGACTGGACTTGCTGACAGTTGTTTAGCTGGAAACTGAGAACAGAGGCCTGAACGACATAGAGGAGCGGGGACAAAGGGCAGCCCTGTCGCAACCCTCTTGAAGCCTGGAAAAAATTTGTCGACCTCCCATTGACTAGAGGGGATATCTAGGGTGCACAGATGCATCCTTTAATCCAGTCAATGAAGTCTGAGGAAAACCCAAATTTCTCCATCACCATGAAGAGATAGTCATATCTTACCCTGTCAAAAGCATTGGCAAGGTCTAGCTTTACTACCATGCCTTTCTCTTTTCGATTCACGCTGGAGTGAATGGCCTCTTGGACAAGGATAACATTATCAAGAATTTTCCTGCCTTTTATGAATCCTCCTTGATTCTCAGGTATGATCCTTGGCTGAATTTTTTTCAGCCTGTTTGCTATGATCTTAGTAACCAGCTTATAGCCAGTATTGCAGACGGAGATAGGACGGAACTTGGCGAAGCTGGAAGCCCCTCTCTCCTTCGGGATCAGAGCAAGGAAAGAGGAGTTTGTGCTCTCACCCAGCTTGTGATGAATTTGGGAGTTCCTAACCATCCTTAGAAGGTCATATTTAACTATATCCCAACAGGAAGAAAAAAACCTGGCAGTGAATCCATCTGGGCCAGGGGTGCTGTCCAGTTTCATATGAGATAGAGCAGATTTGAGTTCTTTCATGGAGACAGGGCCAGCGAGAAGATCATTATCAGGGTCTTGAACCAATATGGGAATGAGAGAAAGGGGCTGCGCAGAGGGGTCTAAAGGCTCGGCAAGAGGAGCAGAGAAGAGGTCATGAAAATGGGAGAAGGCTGCTTGTTTAATGCCTTCAAAGTCTGTTATCAGATTGCCGTGATGGGTAATTTCTTTCACGGTTTTGAAATTTTTTCTAGATTCAGCTTGCTTGTGAAAGTAAGCGCTGTTTTTGTCACCACTTACTAACCAAAGGCTTCTGGATTTTTGACGCCAATGCTCTTCTTCAGCCCTACAAGCTTTGAAGTAAGCTTTCTGAAGGTTGCATTCAGTCCGGGAGATACTATCAGTGATAGAGGCAGAGTCCATGAGGATTTGGTGGCTTTCCAAGGCAGCTTGGGCATCTTTACGACAATAGACTGGGGAGGGGAGGAGCTTGGCCCAGGATTTCAGCTCATGCTTAAGCCGTCTGAGCTTTTCTTCCAAGACGAAGGAAGGATTCCCATTGATCTTTTGGCTCCAGGAGTTAGAGACCAGCTGGTAAAAGCCTTCTTGATGGATCCAAAGGGGGCTGAATCTAAAGGGAATGGGCCCCAGGTTTTCTTCAGCAGTAAGATCGAGGAGGATAGGCTTATGATCAGAGACACAATTGGGGAGGATTTTGGAGGATGCATGAAGCCCCAGAGAGAGAAAGGAAGAGTGCACCAGAAACCTGTCAAGACGGGCTGCAATGTGCCCAGGCCCCAGTCTTTTATTGGTCCAAGTGAATTTACCCTTGGATGGTTTGATGTCAACGAGGTCCCACCCCAGAATGATATCTTCAGCCCATTCCACGGAAGGGTCTCTCACAATGGAACCCCCTTTTTTCTCAGAGGTTGCTAAGGTGACGTTTAGATCTCCTGTAATGATAATATTTCTGGGCATGTGGGCATGAAGGAACAAATCAATGGACTCCCAACACTCTTTTTTTTCAGCTGTTGAGATAGGAACGTAGAGGTTGAAAAGACTTACATGCTGGCCCGATTCTTTATGAATGAAGATGGTGGAGATCCAGTGCGTGGTGCTGTGAACAGAAAGCAGATCGAACTTGGTGGAGTCCCATAATGTTGCTAGGCCTCCTGAGGCTCCCCTGGAGCTCACGGCTTCCCCAGGTCCTTTTTTCCAAAATAAATTTCCAGCTTGGAGGGCAAGGCCACCCTCCAATTTTGTCTCCTGGACGAGAAGGATATTAGGATTATTGATTCTAACCAGATCTTTCATTGCTTCAGCTTTCTGGGGACTGCCTAATCCTCTGTAGTTCCAGGAGATGTACCTCATTATTTACTTTGAGAGGGGGCAGCCCCTTTAGAGGCCTGACTTATCTTTGATCTTGTATTCATCATACTTTTGAGGGTTTTTTGGGAGCCCTGTAAGACATCTGCATAAGATTTTTCTTCCCTTTGCTTTTTCTTGGATTTCCGACCCCTTGGGTTCTTGACTGGGGTTGCATGCGAACTACTCGACTCGGTGGCTCCTTCGTCGGAAGATCCTTCTGGATCAGATTCAGCTACTGAAGGTTCCTCGTGCACTTCTCAAGTTTCTTCACGAATAGGGGGCCTCTCATCCCTAGGGGTTGCAGATTCAGGATGGGAGGGGATTTCCCCTGGTTCCAACGAGTATGCAGCTTGGGTGACAGGGACCTCCATGGGACTTGCGTTCTCAGGAAGAGAGGCTTCCGGAATGATAATGAGCGGAGGATGATCTGGGACGTTCAGAACAGAGGTGCTTGCCCCTTGGATCGTGATAACTGGGGACGACTTAGCAGGATGGGGCTGGACTGGATCTTTCATTGGGGCTTTAGGGTCTGAAGTCTGAGCAGTACTTGTTGCTCTTTTGTCATTCGTCTTGGAGGGAGACTTGCTTTTTTTGACCCTCTGCCATCCCTCCCGTTCTTCGATCGGTTGGGCTTTAGGGCAGTTGCGTTGAAAGTGTCCGTGTTCATGGCATTGGCGGCATTTAAATGGAAGTTGTTCATAGTCAAGTTTCTGGAAATGGTTCCAAGAGCCTATCGAGATCTTGATAGCCTCCGGTAGCCCCGCCTCCAGATCCACTTCAACAAATATTCGAGCACAGGAGTACTGGCCTTTGGGATCGGCTTTGTCAATGAATCGTCCTAGGGCATTTCCTATTTTCTCCAGAGCTTGAATGTTCCAACAGTGGATCGGAAGATTGGGAAGCCGAACCCAGACCGGAACCTCTTTGGGAACAGCTACAGTGGGATCGAAGTCCGGAGACCATCTATTGAGGCATAGACCTTGGGAGCCCATGAAATAGGGTCCACTTCGGAAGATGAGATCGTGATCCTCTTTGGAGATGAATTCGAAGACGAAGAAACCTCTGCCCACCGGATAGCAGGTGACATTGTGCTTCAGATGGGGTCGCTAGTTACGCTGAATCCAATCATCCGTGGTTTTGAGAGAGGGCCATAGCCCCATGAATTGGCCAACCAATCCTCTTTCGACAAGAACCAGAGCTATCTTAATCGAGGGTTCTTCTGGCAAAACGATTTCTGGAACTGCATCTATTTTTTTGATAAATTTCAGGACCTCTTGGGCCACCAGATTCTTCTTAGGGGGCCCTAACAGCTTACGGAAAGCATCAGCATCAGAGATCGGGGTCGAGGGAGGGGGATCCCCTCCCCCTGGAGGGGCCATGGCGCGCGACTCAGCTGGGAGAGGACGCAGGCAGCGGCGGCAACAAAGCCGTGAGCCCTAAGAGCGATCTTGAACTGTATCTTTGTGTCTATTTTTTTTAATTTACCATATGATGTTAGTCGTTAAAATATGTATCCAATATGTATGTTATTATTTATGCCATCCCAATATGTTAGAGTTGGTGCAATTATTTATACCATCCATTGGGAGGCTGTCACCTGCACAAGTTTTCCATAGTTCTGTGGAGTATTAAAAATTGGAGTTCTGCAACTGACAACTGGAGGATTTGAGTTCCAGAGCGAGGAGGATGGAGATCAAGACAAAAACGGAAGAATTTCTTCACATGAACGCTGGCAATGGCGACTCCAGCTATGCTCAAAATTCTACTAGACAGGTTTTTAAGCAGTAACTATCGATTTTAATCATTCTTTTATTCACAGGATTTAAGATCGTTATAATATGTGTATTGTCTCAATATTGCAGAAGATAGGATTAGAACGTGCGCAGCCTGTATTGGAGGAAACCATTTTATCAATGAATTTGATGGACTGCAAGACATTTTGCATCGCAGAGCTGGGTTGTTCGTCCGGACCCAATGCTCTGTTGCCAGCAGAAAATATGATAAAGAGCCTGGAAGCCAAATATCTCTAGGCAGGCAATATTCCTGTTCCGCAGTTCCAAGTATTCCTTAACGATCTTCCTTCCACTAATTTCAATACGCTTTTCAGGAGTTTGAGTCCTTCAGTAGTTACTGATCAGATTGATATAGTGGGGGATGTAGCAGCGAAATCATATTTCGCAGCAGGCGTGCCAGGTTCATTTTACGGACGCTTATTTCCAGACAAGAGCCTTCATTTCGTTCATTCTTCGTTTGCTCTCCACTGGCTTTCTCAAGTATGTTTTCATAACATCTAAAACCCGGATCTGATATAGGGTTTACATGGGTTTGTCTATCGTTTAAAATTTCATAACAAGATTTCAGGGTGGGTGCTTAGTAGCTTACTAGACTGATGCTAGTGAATTTATTGTGAGATGATTAGGTTCCATGTGAGGTTTTAGAAAAGAATTCAGAAACATGGAACAAGGGCAAAATCTCTGCGGGAGGATCTCCGGTTGTTGGAGAAGCTTATTTTCGTCAATTTCAGAAGGATTTCAACGCATTTCTCAGAGCTCGGGCAAAGGAGATGGTTGGAGGAGGCCGCATGTGTTTGCTTTTAATGGGTCGAACATCACAGGATCCAACCGACCAGGGTTTCATTGCCTTACACTGGGAGTCGTTGGAAAACAATTTGAATGATTTGGTATCTCAGGTACTTTCTCTGCTCATTTTTTCGGTGGTTTTAGGGTTGAATTGAATTAAAAATAAATTAAGACGTTAGATTGTTGCAGGGATTGATCGAGGAGGAAAAGGTGGATTCGTTCAACCTGCCCCTCTTCTGCCCATGTATGGAGGAAGTTCGCAGTGAAGTAGCGAGAGAGAGTTCGTTTGAATTACAACGACTGGAGCTCGTGAGAATGTCGGAGGGACTCACCAAAGAGGATGCGGAAGCCATGAGCGGGTCTGCCTCTGCAAAGGAATCGTATGGGATAAGAGCAGCGAAGCAAAAGAGAGCAACGATGGAGAGTATGCTGAAATACCATTTTGGAGATGAAGTAATGGAGGCGCTGTTCCAGAGATACGCAGAAACAATGGGCAACAGAGTGAGTGAAATTATAAAGCATGCAGCGAGGGGAGGACCTCTGGTTATAGTGCTGGAGCGTAAATGAATTATAGTTTAGTAAATTATTCGGATAGCTAAATTATATGTTACTATAACTATTCCAGTGTCCAGTTTGTTTTTAATTGTCCATGCCCTGCGCAGAGGACTTTTGTTTTCGTTTTCTTGATTAATATGAACTGTTTATTTTTACTCTTAATTATTTCAATTCTTGTCAATGGATAAACAACTTAGTTTTCTTATTGACAAAACATTAAAAAGTAAAAATTAATATTACTTAGCACTAAGTCAATAATTTCTGGAAGGCTGTAACTGGAGATCTTTTCTTTTTCTTTTTTCTTGGGCTGGAAACTTTAAACTCAACAATCTTTCTGATCTTTACCTTCTTCTTCACCTTTGGCTTTGACCTCAATATCTTTTGCTGATTCTTCAAACTAGCTCTAGTGTTATCAACCTTTTTATAGCTTTTGCTGCTTGATAGCCTTGCCAATTCATTCAGGTTTTTTTTTCAACTTTTGCAATCTTGTTACTGCTGTCGACAGGACCATACCTGGGCTTTGCAAAGCATTATTCAAGATTTTTTCATTGACATTTCCAATTTATGCAGCTTCATCATCAACATTCATAGCTTCCTCAAACTCCTCTGCTATGTTCGTTGCTATTAAACTGATATCATCTTCATCTACCTTCATTTCTCCATTGGATATTCTTTCTATTTGATTTCAATTTTGTATTAACTCTCAGCATCTAACTTAATCAACTTCACACAGACGTTCTTCGTCAGGTTCTACTGAGTCTAAATTTTTAGATTATGAATTCTCTTCAATTTGATCTTTTTATGTCTTCTTGGTTGTCTTTTATATCTGCAAACTCATATAGGTTTTACTGATTCTAAATTTTTAGTTTATGAATTCTCTTCAATATGAACTTTGTCTTCTTGGTTGTCTTTTATATCTCCAAACTCAAATAGAACATTAATACAAACATCAATCCCACACAATCAATTTCATATTTGTGTACATGTTGTTCATGTTATATTGCTGCAATTCTTTTAGTTTCTATAACCTCCGAGGCCGCCATTTTTGAATCAATGTCTTCAATCTTTTCAACAACTTCGGTTGTTGTCCTTGTTTTCACTACTCCAATTGCATCTTTTGCATTAACATCTTTATTATATTCAACACAAACCAAATTCGCTTCGACCACATGTATTTATAACTAAATATCAACGTTGAGGCAACGCACATGAACAAAGATTGCTTTGCATAAAAAAAATGCTCGTGTATCGACAATGCACTGATGATGGCATAATATTATTTGTAGATAGATGCCTGTCTTCTAATTCTTGACTTCTTATATATGATTTGGTGAAGATCCAAACACATCACCATACAAAGAGTTTCAAAAAATATCGTCCCCTTTCCTTTCCCTCCAATGAACAATCTTCTATTTTGCAGCCTTCAGAAAATCTTCATGATAGAAGTATTAACAAAGCAAAATAAATATTCTCCCTTCTAGACACGGGGGAGTAGCTGAGTAGGTGACGGACCAATATTATAGCACGTTCGTTCATATTGCGGGTTAAAATATAAAAAAAATTGAAAACAATATATTGGGCATATAATAAAGGTAAAAAAAATTATTTTATTTATGATATAAATACCCCAGTACACTTTGGGGGCTTGTTTATTGCAAATCGTTGCCATAGTCGAGGCAAGCAGAGGGAGCATAGGGCACGCGCATAAGGGTTTTTTGCGAGAAACTAATTCGTTGGTTTTCCATTTTGCATCCCATCAATACCCTTTTTACCCTCAAGGGTTTAGCATTGTTGGACTTCAAGGTTATTGTTTTGATGAAAGGGCCCATGGTGGTGGCACCATCCATGGAATGTTGGTTGTATTTGCAGGCCCTCTTCGGACCATAATCGACTTGGGTGATTGGGGTTTTCAGAATTAACACACCTACTCATGGATCCAATGGACTGGGGTTTTCTCACCTACACTTGCCTACTCCTAGATTCGATGGCTTGGGGTTTGTTCACCTATGCCTACCTGCTCGTGGATTTGACAGGGTGGGGTTTCTCCAGCGGCTGCACATTATCAATGTGGGGGCTACGATTCTGGTGAATGATGTTGGTGGGGTGTTAAACTAAGCTTGTTACCAGGTCCTTTCTATTTCCTCTTTTAAAATTTTTTGCTATTAGTTATCATTTTGTCCTTAAGTAAGAGAATACTTCGGTTTTCGGTAATGGAAAAATACAGTTCAAATTTGCTTCTAATTTTATTTTTGGTATATCTTCCCTACAAGCTCATGGTCAATACAAGCAAGATTGATGAGATCCTGATTTCCTTAATATCACACAATGTGGGGTGTTAGTTTCATTCGATAATATACACGGTTCACAGATCTAGCCATAGCAGTAAAGAAATCGATCTATGGTTTGTTAGATAAAACACAACTATTGATGGAGGCTCTATAAATTATGACTCTGTTATTCACTATGTCGCTTTATTGTTACCCATGGCATTTCTTATAGTTTTAGAGAAAGGAAAACTCACCCAGTATTTGTTCCTTCTCAATAGTTAGTAACGCCCTTGCAAATCAAGATGGAAAACCCATTCGATAGCCATAGCCCAGCTTATATTATACTTTTTAAACCACATTTGCAATATTGGATAGTATTAGATTTTGATGTATAGATATTAGTACCAGAACTTAATAAAGCTTATTTGTAGTTAACTCCAGAATTAAAATAAACTAAACTTAAATATTCCAAGGTACCCTTCATCAATTACAATGGCTCTATTCCATTTATAGAAAAGTGTTTCCACTCTATCAGTCATTATGTGAATGTTTTCATATTGTGATTTTGTATTAGGTTTTCATGTTACAGTCTCTTTGGTTTTTATCTTCCTGTATTTGCTTTAGGACTTTAAAATGTTAGGGTTTTTAAGGTTCAGTCCACACAATGTTCTATAGATGTGGCTTAGACTCCGTGTGAATTTTCTATCTCCATTTTTTAGGTTTTTTCAATAATCCCTTGTAGAGCAAAAACATTGATGACAACTATGGTTTTCTTATTATTTCATTCCTTTCCTTTTATTTTTGTTTCACATTCCAGTGAGTTTGTTTGTTGGACAAATTGTATTTAAGCCATTAAAATATTTTTGATGTGGTTTTAGTTTGAGCTTTAAAAACCATTCTTCTACTTATTTTGATTCTTTAGACCAGCCATGAGTTTTTATATTCAGTTTATTTTAATGATTTTCATGCCTTAAAACTCGCTTATTCTATTAAAACAACATATACACACAGTAATTTGTACAACCAACGTGTAGGCAACCATTAGGACCGAGAAGGATGAGCTATTGGAAGGACATAACCTTGTCGAGGCACCCTTTAAATTTCAGCAATGCACCAGAAAGTGAGTTCATTTCCAATTCAACATTCAGTTTCTCCCAGTTATTTACACAAATTGAAAGAAAAACAATCTACATCTACTATTCAGTGAGTATTTCAACATAGTATGACATCAAGTGTAACAATTTCCATTTCATCATAAGAGATCTTTTAAAATTACATGTTTCATGTGACAATCTTTTCCCAAAGTTCCATAAACTAATAAAGACTTCGACATCCATTGGTTTTCGTCAATAGCTCTTGCGACCTATGCCCCTGACTCATCTCAATATTATCTAGTGTGACAGAGGACCCCTTCCACCCCAACTTAGTGCTCTTTTATATCTACGTTGTTGGATGACACCAAGAACTGGAAATACAACACTGTATGGGAATAAATCAGGTCATACTCATGCCCAAATGTGCCTGGTAATTTCTATAACTCGTGTTTCCATGGGTAAAACTGGATAGATTGTTCCTACAAAATACCTGATTCCAATACTACCATAGGTTCTATAACCATTACGCTTCTGAGATTTCCAACTGCACTTCTGAGATTTCCAACTGGGTAATAACCCCTCTCGGTTGTTATTGTAAAATATTTTTGTTGAAGCAGTTGTGTTGAGCATGGTATATGCATTATACTGTTATCAACACAAGTAGATAACTATAAAATATAAAAATACAGACCCAGTATTTCACATAACCTTCGGCATCTATTAACCCCACAACTTTTGTTTCACGGGATTGTCCTTTAGTAATATTCCAGCTAGAAATACTAAATAGTTAATTCCTCAGTGTTTCACATAACCTTCGGCATCTATTAACTCCACAACTTTTGTTTCACGGGATTGTCCTTTAGTAATATTCCAGCTAGAAATACTAAATAGTTAATTCCTGAACCTTTGTTGTTTTGAGTACTCTAAATTTGACTTAAGTAATATAGACAAGACTGATTTTATCTTCACAAATATGAGCCCTAAAAAATATCAGTCCTAGATCACTAAATGATCATCATGTGACTTGTCTTCCAATAGACAAAATTTTACATTGAGAGATGTCTCATACATATATTATATGGGGAATTTAGTATTTCTCTTATATTTAACTTGAAAAATGAACATATATATAAATATACTTTTCTATTGGAAAATAAAATTTACAAATAAAGTACAAATGAAAAACAGTAACCCTGTGATTACATTAAATAAGAATTGATAAACAAACTACATTGTAATTTCCATCATATAATTGGAACTTTTTAACTCTAAAGTGTTTGTTAATAGCTAAAAGTTTGAAAAATAGATTTAATTTAAATGTTTAATAAATTGAAAATAAAAGATAATTTATCATAGTGTATTGTAAGGCAAGAATAAATTGTGAGGTTCTAACAGAGATGCCCAAACTTCTCCATTGAAAATGTTCTCATTCATATCTTCTGCCAAACTCATCGATATTTGAGACAAGATATGAGTTACGTGTGATCCACAAGCTATAGGCGTAGGAACCACACGGATTTTCCCTTTAGGGAAGTTATGATATTTATGAGTTCAAGAATATTATAGTTTTCTAACATATAATCGATTGTTTAGAAAGATAATTATACTATGAGGTAAAATATCTCGTATAGTGAAAAAAATCTTTTAGTCTTGTAACTGTAATTTACTTCACTATTTATGTATTTACCTCGAATGAGAGAAACCTGTTAAAAAAGTAATAACCGATTGAGGCCTGTGAAGGTGTTCATATACTAACTGCATTGTATTTATGCTCATTATGTATATAGTTTGATGTTTATATATAGTTATATTTTGAAAACTACTAATAATAAAATATGTGATTAAAAGGGTAAAATGCTTATAAATAAATATATATAGATTAAATTGTGTCATGAGATGTACCAATTGATAACGATTTGAGAAAATATGATAAAATCATAGTTCAGTTACACAGAATATGCAATATTGCATGGTACAAGCATACTGTGCAAGAAACTGTACTATCAACTTTCAGGAGCTTGACTGAACTATGGCTATACTATTTGATGATATTTTGTACATATTCAAACATTGGACGATATACTTCCTTCCATTATAAATCTGAGCAAACACAAGGATATATATTGAACCATGGAACCGAAGGAACTTCCGTAGCGAACTGGAGGAGGAACCCTCTGAATGGTATAATAAAGGCCAGCGATATGGAGAGCTACTTCTCCATACATTTTCTTATGATCACCATAATCACAGGGTCATCATGCGTGTCCTGGCATGGAAGGAAGAGATGGATGCTTTCCCAAGAACAACGTGGCCACAAAACTGCAACGCTTTTATCGAATAAAGACAATCCACAAGAGTATGCGGGAAAGTCATTCTTGGTTGAGTAACACTCTTGGACACTACAAGCAAGAGCATGGAGTAATTTCTTCCCAATTACCAGAATTACACTACAAAATTTAACAACTCATGAATTCCAACGTAAGAGAATAATATGTCAAATTGGAACGGGGGATGGTGAGAGTAAAACAAATATTTACAGTACTATAGCAACATTTTAAGACAATTGTTAAGAAAAGTATTCAATGTCTTTAACTTACCACCAAATAATTATTTTAATCCCTATTGTTAATTTTTAATCTGTGTGTCTAGGTTTATTTATTTATATTAATTATATATTATTTAAGGTTAGGCTTATATATATGTTTAAAATTATATATTTTTTAAAGCGTATTGGGAACTATTGGGCAGTACAACATTCGAATGGAGGCAGAGGCGGTCCTTATGCACCAGACATGGAGCAGAGGCCTTGATGAGGTAGGTAGATGCATGAGAAAACCAGATCCTGCATTGTGACATGGCCTTCAATAATCCTACTTAGAGGACAGGATAGTTGATGCTGGGTCGGGGAAAAGGAGAGGAAGGGATTATTTGGACTTATTGTCCAAATAGTTTTTTGAGATCAGGCATGAGTATATCATCCATACCTAAAAATATTGGCAAAAAGAGGACAAAATGCATATGGTTGATTCAGGGGAGAAGGTTTCCCGGTAAACAAGTCTTGTAACCATTTTGATTTGTGTATCTTTCAGGCCTTGTTGTGAGCCCTTGCCACCATGCCAGTCAAAAGGAAGAAAATTCAAGAATAGCTACGGTAATGAGGATTCTGACAGGAATATTGCAGATTCGACGTCTCTTAGGGTTTGTGGGCTTGTGAGGCTTGAGGGTATCCAGATTGGGTGGTGGTAGTAGTACAGATTTCATACAAGAAGCATGACTTTCTTAGAAGATTTGGGAAGAATGTTGTTCAATGTCATCTTCTCTCTCAACTTTTGAGCTCTCACTTTATATCCATTTGGCTTGATCTCGGGACTTCTTTTGAAGGCAATTCAAGCATAATTTGAGCTTAAAACCCTATGATGATTGTAAGAGAAATAGTAGAATGGGATGCGCAAGGAACTAGAGTTCAAGAGAAGCCATAAATTTTATATTTCTCCTCTTCTCTAGAAGTAACCTGTTGCATCCAGTTGCTTACTTCTTCTGAAAAAAGGTAAATATTATTTTTTGGGTTTCTTTACTAATTTTTTTGGAGAATTCTAGAGGGTTTGAACAATGACTCTGTATTAACTTGCTTGTGGAAGGTTACGGTGCCCCGGTTCACTATAGTCTTCCCTCCACTTTTGATCACTCCCTTCTTTTACTCATTGGCATGAAAATATCAACAATTTTTTATTACATGGAAATGTCATTGTCATTGCATTTCCAAGAAGGCGATGGGGATGACCATGCCAGAGAGAGACAAAATGTCAATCTGACTCAAACTGAAGGCTTGCCTTTTTTAAACCTTATTTTCAAGTTTTCAATGGTGTTAGAATAAAAATTATATCACATTAAACCCTGATTAAATTTGGACATCATTGTAGGTAACCAGGGAATATGATCAGAGTTGGCATCAACTAGATAGGGTTGGTAGCTAGGAGATGGAAACATTTATGCTAAATGTGTAATGGAGAATGAGTGATGTCGTAGGTTCTTATTCTTACTTTGTATTTTCATCTTTGGCAGTGGTTTAGTTCATCATCTCGTGGACTGCAAATTGTTTGTCACTGTCCTTTGCCAAATATTGTTTTTATATGTTTTCTAATCCCGACATGTAATAAGGATTACATGGAATTTTTTGTTTTGAAGTTTGTTTGTTTAAAATATATTTGGTAAAAAAAATCATCTGTGCAAAATTTCATGTCTAGGGTTCTTGATTTACCCACTCTAAATTTTTTAAGGTTCTTGATTTAATGCTATGAAAATTAACCTAGCTGACACTGAAACCAAGAATTAATTTTAATATTTTGAATGCTTGAGAATCGCATCTAGGATTTGAAGGTTTTAAATTTTATTAGACTGGTCAAGCTTTCCATCCACTATACTTGTGCAATTGCTTCCTTGTTTTCATTGTGTGCTTCCAATTCTATTTGTTACGTGCTGAGTTAGATTGCATCCCTGTAGGCTTGCACCATGACAGTGTTAAAAATTAAAATCTATTGTGGGAGGTTTTCCATGGTAACTAGTTTCAAAAAGGATTTTGTGTGCCTTTTGAAGGAGCGCCAAACTTGAACTTCAATTGAATGTACAATTGGGTTGAGAGCCTTGGGAAATTTCTATGGGATCCTCCACGAAAATTGGAGGAATTTGCAACCATATCATCTGAAAGGTTACAAAATCTCTAAAAGCCAAATCCGAGACAATTCTTAAAAGTCTCACAATACCTAGAAATTAAATCAGTCTAGTATTGGGTTTATCATTAAATTGAGTCTAGTATTGGGTTTATCATTAAAGTGTTGTAGTTGTAGTCATAGTAATGACTACTTATAAATAAAAATTTGCATGTTCATGATGTGAATGGATTTCTTGTGGAAACCTACTTTCAATTTGATAAATTTCCATGAAGAACATCATCTTAACATCACCTTGATGGAAAGGTTGGTATATTTTTTGGTAAGTAAAACCAAACTATTAATTATTTAAAACTATTTTGATCTTAATCAAATGCGTTTAAACTCAAGCGTAGTTGTGGTTCATGTTATTTCCTTTCTTTGAGATTCTTATGTTGGTTTCTTTCTTTTATTGCTATTTTATATCATACCATTTTGTGATGAGTTCCTTAAGTTCTCTTTTGAGAACTTTATTCTAGGAATATTGCCATATTCTCATGTATCACAAATACTTGATCTTTGGTCCTAGGTGTATATAATATTATCTCCCTTACTCGGGTAATGATCGGACTGTACTTAGAAAAAATATAAATCCTAAACGACTTTATCGAAGGTAGTACTTGTCACCTTTCATGTTCTTCACATGGTTGAATTCCAATCCATATATTTCATATATCTCCATAAAACATGTTTGCTTTTGACAGTTTTCTTTTTGTGATAATAAATGCCATGTTATGTGAAGGTGCTTCGATTTTGTTGATTCTTCAGGGAAGCATATTCTCATATACTAGTCTCACAAGTTACCAGCTCCTTGTAACTGATGAGAAGTACTTAAGGCGAGTTAAATAGCAGTATATGGTTTTAGATGAAGCTCAAATGATAAAGAGTTCAAACAGGTAGGTGAAATATAGTTTCTTGAATCACTGCAAAGCTCCAAAGAGTCCAAAGTTCCAAACATTATTCAGCATCTGATACTTGAAAGATGAGATTTTTGGTGTGTTACTTTTCAAAATAAAATAGAATTATGACCTCATTTTCTAAGGAGGGCCCTTTTTCTTCAATAATCAGGGAATGTACATAAATTGTTGGACTCCAAATTTCAACCTAGAGCTAAATGTCCCTTTTCTGGTGCCAGTTTGGGTATGTACTTCCTTCTTAATATCATGTTTCTTGGCAAAAGTCTCATAATGCATTTGATTAGATGTATCTTTTTGCATTTTCAACATTTCCTCTGACTCATCGGTTGCTTCTTGGATTTTATTATTTTTTGTAAACTGTACTTTCTCAGCAGAATCCTTTAAGCTTTGATCAATACATGATCTAGATTTCCCATCATCAATCTCTGGCATAAAGTCCTCTTTCTCTATACCTTTATCATCATGCTCCTCACATATATCTTTCACTGCCCCAGTAAAGTCAGTTTAAGCCTTTACAGAACAAGTTGGTGAGTACCCTAGAATGACTGAGCATGCTCCAGTTTTATTGATATTATACTCTCCATCTTGTTTCCTTTGGAAATAAACAAGATAAGAACCCACAGATTTAATAAAATAAAATAAAAATCTTTACTCAAATAATTTTGATTTGGAATTATAAAAACCAAGTTCTCTATGCAGAAGAAATCGTTATTTATCATGGATTTATCCAGGATGGATCCTTTTTTGAGTTGAAAGGTTTCATTTAGATGATCTATGTTTTATCTTAGAGACTGACTAAATACGCATATGCTTCAGTCTTGTTGGCACTGCTATTAAAACATCTCGAAGTGGATACTTACAGCGATGCCTCATAAACAATCTTGAGTGTTTGAAGGTTTATTATGATTATACTGTAAGAGATTCAGATGGCTCTGTTGTCCAGTTCAGTTATGGTGATGATGGCCTGGATGTTATGAAAACTAGTTTCCTAACTGAACTTGAAGTTCTTGCAATTGTAAGTGTTTAATCTGGATTCTAATCTCATTTTTTAATTGATTAGACATATGTTCATTTTGACATATTCAGCAATTACCTTTTTGTATTTCATAATCAAAAGCTTGTTAGACAGAGGATTGGTACAAACCAACTCGATGAATTGGTTTCCCACCATTCAATGAAAGAGAAATTCAAAGATGAATCTTCAGCTGGAGACAGCTATGCAAAATATTTACCCGAAGCTTTTGAAAATAAGGTACGGGAGTTCATTGGGGGACTTTCAAAGGAAAAGAGACAGTCTCTTAAATTAAAGAATCAAAACAAATTTCTGAATTTGATGGGGCTCAAGTATGTCTCAAGCCTTGCTCAACTAGGTGAGGCAGTTGGTGTTATTGCTGGTCAGTCTATTGGAGAGCCATCAACACATATGATGTATGTATTCTGTCATTTCTCAATATTTCAGAGTTGTTTTTTATTGTATGTCTCTCATATAATGTGTTGTAACTCAATTCAATTTAATGTACTTTCTCAATATCATCAAAATTTGGTGTCTTGTAACTGCTATATAAAACTATGATAAATTAGTTCCTTAGATATGCACAATCACAAATCCTTTTAATTAAATTTCTTGTTTTGTGAATGGGTGGAAAAAACCTTTACAAGTGATTTGCTGACATGAAAGTGACCCAATGTAGTTTGATACATATAATGCAAATAGTTGCACCACCAATCTTAATGCAAGGATGTTATGTAATAAGAGAACTATTTTCTTTGTTGGGTGTTACAGCTCAACATAGCACGTGTGATTAACGCCCAAAAGAACAATGCTATCCCAACCACAATTTAAAGGCGTTACCCATTGTCACTTCAGTAACCACTTCTCTAAAATTTAGGTCAGCTCTTCTCCAACTCAAGGGGCGCTTCCCTAGGGTAGGATTGCAAAGGCTACGACAATGAAGGGTCAAGATGATTTTAAGAGAGAGCCTAGCAAAACAGTTTTGTTGTTATAGTATAGGAAATAAAAAAAGGGTGATGGGAGGACCATAAAAGCTAGTACATTTCACAGGGTAGATGGAGCCAAAGGAAAAGATTCATCATAGATACTTCAATAGGTGGAACGCTTTTTCTCTTCTTGATGCATTGAGGGCTTAGACTATGCCAAAACACCTCTCTCGGATGGAATGTAGTAGGACTGTGTGCCCTTTCTCTCTTAAATAGTGCCTTGGATGCTTCCATTTCAAACTCTTTGACATTGTATTTTAGACTTGTAATTGGCCTAGGATATTTTACAACTAGGATGCCCCTCATGTTATGGAGGAACAGAGTGTAACTCCCCTAACTGCTGGCTAATTGAAAGCTAAAGTGGCTCTAAAACTGTTCTGTAGTAGTTCCATTCCTGTCACTGCCAATCTGTCTCAGAACAGATCCAAGTAGTATTGAATTATGCTGGGGTTGAGGTACCAAGTAAAAATAACTGAAACTCCCCTAAAATTCACTTGGGATGGAATTGAGATTCACATTGGAGTGAGATAGTGCATCTCATATCTCTGCCATGTTCACTAATCCACATAAAGGCATTACAACACATTAAAGATGAGGGTAAAAATTGTTGGTATAGGATGAAAACAGAATTCCTTCCCTGTTCAAAATGACAACAACTTTGGATTGAGTAAGACCCTTATGTTGCATGATTTCCACAGGCAGTTTATTAGAAGAGTTTTGGTGAATTTCTCAATCACGCTTTAGCAAAAGATTCTGTATAATTTCCTCTCATTTATTCTTGTCAGTGTTAGGCATCAGATTCATCTTTGTGTCTCTTAATCATTATGTGGTCTGACTCCAAGGCTGTAACCTCATGTTATCACACAGATCTGCCCAATAAGTATAGGCTTGCTAGCTCTGTAACGGTGCAGTGCCTCTCCTTTTCGTACTAGTGCTTTTCCAATCCAAGGGAGGTGTCCCTGAATGTTGCATACTATAATTTGGTCTGCAAATATGACTGAAATATAAAGAAAAACAGCGTGCTGATATCTCCCCTCGGACTATTCTAAACAGTTCAGAAGGGAGGGTAGATTGTGAATATCAAGTTTAGATAGGTTGAGACAATATATTAGGATTTTTTGACTGGAACAAAAGGAATGGAAAAAAAAGGATGCGTATATGACTGATTGAAGAAATCAAAACAGAAAAGGAACCATCAAACATTTACCATAGATTAGATAATCAACATTCACCAAAAACAAAATCTAACAATGCTCTGCTTGCCAATAAATGCAAATGGTAGTCATTGATGAGGATGAAGGGTCTCTGCAACGATCTCTAGTGCTTCGAAAATAATGTCTAACCCCATATCTCAGCCCTGGATTGATTATATATGCCTTCAAGCCTTAATGCACCCCTCACTCATTGGTGATCATGCATGCAAATGAGAGTCCGCACCTCCTAGAATGTGTATGCATGATGAGTGATCCTCCCTTATGCTGAAGATGACTGAGGTGCACTCTACTAACAGAGAGAGCTTGGGCAAGAGTGATGAGAGTCTTCCCCTGCACTGAATATTTCCTGCATGTTCAATGCGCTCTCTAACTGGATATTTAATCCAATTTTGCCTACTTGAATTGATCTCACTTGCATGCATTAAGCATGGTGCTAAGGGCATCTATACACTTCCAGGTTCTATCTTCATCTGAGGGCATCTAGATTCTATACACACTATGGCATGCATTTTTTCCTCAACAAACTTAGGACTTTAGGTGCTCTGTTTTTCTAATGGAAGAATAAGGTTTTAAAGAGGAAACATGCATGTGTAAGTTGTTGGGTTAAGTTTGAGTAAATGGGAGGCTACATTAATCCTAATGATATGTCACCCATCCATCATTAACCCTCATAAGTCATTTTATCCCTTGCAAGAGACACATTTTATTATGCATCCTAATATGTAATCTGCCTCAATTCCTAAACTCCTATGAGACAGAATGCATCGTGGTGTATACTATAAAGTAGAAACCTTCATTAGAAAAATATTTGGCTCTAAACATTTTCAAGGGGTTAAAACACTATTGCAAACAATAACTCTCGTGGGAGAAGGTTTTCTTTTCTATTGCAAATTGGATATCTATAACTGAGATCCTTAAATGGACTACTTGGGCTGTTATTATTTTCTGAGTTTTGGTTTAAATTCCTTGTTCAATAATAGTGGGTGTAGGATTGAGAACTCATATATATAATCATAACCCTATTAACAATATACATAAGGACTTAACAAAGTTCATCACAAAATAAAGGTTGGTCTGTAGATTTATTTGCATAACAAATTTGATTTAATTGAATTTATTGCATATAAGGAACTTATTAGATGACATCCTTTAATCCGTCCTGTAGGTGTCCTTTGATACACATATATCCACAATGACCTGCAATGACAACCTTTAACCACCTGCAATGACCGTGTTAACACAAGAAATCTAGCAGCATGTGTACCTCTGATTTCATTTGGCTGTAGGTGACCCAAAAACAATGTATTTGAGGCGGTAGTGACTGTTTGACAGAGATCTAACTCCCAAATACTTGCTTCAGGATTTAGTCTTTCCAAAGGTGTCCAACAGTGATAGCAGATTCTTTCTTGTGACCCTGAAGTGACTGTGTATATCCATTCAACTCTTCATTCAGCACAAGATTCCACAAACATGCCACTGTGATGTTCCTTACAAGATTCGAGCCCAAAAGTTTGTTGACTGCTTAGTTATATTGACTTAGAAATTTCGTCAAACACTTAGGATACTATACTCAACTGTAATGTCCCTCTTCTTAATGTTGAAATAAAATTGAGTTTAAGGTTGTTATGGACGAGTTTAATGCTCTTCCTAATTCAAGACTTCCGTCAAACAGTTAACCCACAACTCCCCTTTACTGCTGTTGTGATGTTGTTGGGGTTGTTATAGTCTTTTGGTGTTTGGTTGGTTCAATAGTTTTGACAAACAGTTGGCAGCAATAGAATTTCTAATACATTTAACAATAAGAAACCATCTTGCATACATATCTATTAATCACTAAAACTCATGTATAACCGTAGAATATGAACCAATTAGCTGACCTGGAATAAACAGCAGTAGATAACAAGAAAGGGATGGTTGTAGCAGCTTTCTACCAAGCCCAGAATTGTTGTACCGGCAGTAAATAAGTTACAGACCTTAGTTATGACATACACCAGTAATATATCAGCAGTAAATTCCTTTGAGAGGATGTTGAAGTGAAGTATACACGCCCAGGATCCCTTGTTCAATTGTACCCTTTTGCTTTATGGCTTGATTTGGCTTGATATTGTCTTTAACACAAACTATGGAAAGAAGAGAATGCACCCAGCTCTCTATATCAGCCCCATTTGCAAGCAAGATAGCAATAATAAACGGTAGTGTGTTGGCTATCCTTTGGCACTATGGGATGCACCCTCTTGGCACCACAAATATTTATGCAATGATATAGATTTCCCCCAGCAAGACCATGACTTAATTAACACAGATTTGAGTGTTGTGTCTTCTCAAGAGTTTTAGGTCAGTGTGCCCTCCCAATTTATGGAAATCGCCGAAATGCAACGGAACTCCGAACGGTCTGTGTGGAAACGATCCTGATGATGAATAATGGTAATCGGACCTCTAAAAGCTTCATATAACTCCCCAAATCGCTTGACCCCATTTTTATCCTCATTTTACTCCTCGTAAAGCCACCTCTAACTGCATAACAGGGGAATCCAAAAATGGGGACATTACATTCAATTATTTTCATTAGAGTCTTAACTTTAGAGGGATAAATTATTCACTAATGTCTGCCCAGTATATCATGATATCAAAGGCATGTAACATTGCTTATCCATTGTTTGGGAGGGTTCTTAGCCAACCACATATCCTGTGAGGAAAACTATGTGTAACTATATATCCGAGTTGTTTTCTGAAAACTGTTGAAGAGAGCACAGTGTCTGGAAAGATAAAACCAAACCATGTTTTTTCTTGTTGTCTGTGATTTTTGTGCTTCATAACTGCATAATCAAAATTTGGAGTGTACACATTTCACTTTCGAGTGATTGCATAAGTCCTTATTAGGGCATTGGGAGGAAAAGTGTTTTAGAAATTTTCAGCAAGCTCTGATTATTCCTGGATCCATGAACAGTTTGTAGATCCCCTAACAGTCAACTAGATGAGGCCCTAAGAGATCTTCAGCAACTATGTTGACAAGAGCATCTAGAATGTCCTTATGACCAACTTCTTCACTAGCTCAGGAGGGTGTTGACTGTGGATGATAAAGTGGCATGATATTCTCCTGATTATTTATTTGCAGAAGATGCCATGTGTTAGGGCATAGGCCTCTTAGTAGTGGTTTAGGATGTGTAGGAGATGTAGTAGGGCACATTTTTCCAATTTTTTTTCACAATATTCTCCTGATGTTCTCTTGAAAATTTGAAATGATGTCATTTGTCAGGCCACATGGCTCAGGAGACTTAGTAGGTCACACTACCCAGATTGTTTTTCATTGACTGATCTAGTTTTAAAAGGAAAGACCTCGCTTTACATCCAGTGAACTTTACACGCTGGACCTTGTTAGTCATGCATATGTACATATATCACCATAGTTAAAAGAGAGTTGCAAACTTGGAAGTGTACCTGCCTGCCTGTCTGCCTTCCTTTTTGTAAAAGTCAGATTTTGTAAACTTTGCATTAGCTTATAAAAATAACATAACATATTGAAATATTGCTAAGGTGATATAAAGTATTATAGTAGTATTTGTATTTACCTGTAACTAACATAAGACAAATAACATTAAGGAAATGATATGAAACCATTTTATTTGTGTTTGGTGATAAAATGTATTGACAGAGTCTATAATGATGGTAACAAAACTGGGGCCAATTATTTATTGTAGGTTTGTGTTAGACCAGCATTACAGATGCACACCTCATCTTACAATGTCCTGGCTCTAATATAGCTTATGTAAATAATTTTACTTTGCTTATTCTCTATTATCTTATGATGAGTCCAAAACTTAGGTTAAAAATGCCTTGTGCTTTGCTCATCTCTTTTCCTGTTTTTTACGTATTCTTTTGCTGCTAGATTTGACTTGGTGATAGTTTGCCATTTTCTAGGGTGTGTTGTTGAATATGCATATTATTAAATGTTTTGTGCCAAAATGAGTGAGGCATTTTGCAAATTAACTGCTATAAAGGTTTTGAGCATGAAAGCGATATTTTATATATAATATCTGTAAACATTGTTATTGGTTTTATTGTTACAAGAAGGTGTTTGAGTTGAGCTCTAAACAGGGACCTGAGATGGGTTTGGCCTTGTTTGACCAAGTGCCACACTTCAGAGTTCTTGTTTGTGGTGGTGATGGTACTGTGGGTTGGGTGCTTGATGCTATCGAGAAGCACAATTATGAATCTCCCCCACCTGTTTCCATACTTCCTATTGGGACAGGAAATGATTTAGCTAGGGTTTTGTCATGGGGAGGAGGCCTTGGTGCAGTAGAGAGACAAGGGGGTTTAAGTATGGTAATGCACCATATTGATCATGCAGCGGTTACTAAACTTGATCGCTAGCGAGTCACAATAAGTGGGGAAAGATCAGACCAGATTCAGAGTGGTGATTTATCATTGAAATCCATTAAATATTATCAGAACAACGATGGAACAGTGAAATTTCTGAACAATTATATTGGTATGCTTTTGTTCTGTCTACATTTTCAATCAAATTTATCCATTTTCCTGAAGTAGATTATAAATATTATCTTCCTTTTAACAGGAATTGGATGCAATACAAAGGTTGCATTAGACATTCATATCCTTAGAGAAGAAAGCCGTGAGAAGTTTTATAACCAGGTAATGCTTGTTTAAAGTGTATAAGAAAATGGTTTGATGGATGTTAACATTTTATGTTGTCGAAACCATGTGGGTTGCTTGTGAGTTCCAGGTGTTTGCATTTAGGAATTAGGTCAATATTTAAGCAGTACTGTCAAAAAGCTTTAAGGATTTATCTGCTTTGTTAATTACATCCTTGACGTGCATTTTATATGCAGACGAGTGAAAATGGTTATCTATTGTCATTGAATTGAGCACGACTTAAGATGCATGGCTATTGGAGAATGAAATTGATATCTTAGAATGTTAATTTAGATGTCAAATGTCAATGACTTTCTTTGCATCTGTCATGTCCTCAGGTCAGGTTTTGTAAGTTCTTGTTATTTTTCTGCTTATTGAGTCAATGAACCTCTAAAAAACTCTGCCACTAAATGTTGATCTAGAGCAGGGCATCTGAAAGTAACCAAATGCTCATGTTATTGGTGTGCAAAATGTCCTGTTCAATAATGGCACATTTTTATATGCTTCTTATGCACTATGGTGATATTTGAGATTTGGGGATTTGTTTGTTTTTGTGGTCATATTAAATTGTCTACTATATTGATTGTTGAGTTACCAGAGGCACATTTAATGTTGTTGATTAACATTTTGTTCTTATGTCATCTTGGCAAGTATAACTTGCAAGTTGGGTCTTCTCCAAATGACCTTATATTTTGACCCTGTTATAGAAATATCAATAGCAGCCTTTCCTCATACCTGTTTTGTAAAAGACTGCTTGGAATTGTTGGTATCATACCATGTTATGCATGATTTCAAAAGAGATATGGTGATGGCATGTTTTCTTCTTTGGTGGTTTATTGCAAGATAAGAGATTGTTTATGTCATTGAGTGATTTTGGTATTCTTCCAGGTTGCCAGTCATATGTCTGTCATAATTTTACATTACTGATTTTGTTTGGAAAATGATTTATTCTTCTTGTGATTGTCGTTGTTGCAAAATGTAAATGAATATGGGTTAATCATTGTTTTTCATCTGTATTATTCTGCAGTTTCTGAATAAACTTTTGTATGCAAAAGAAGGTTCCAAGGACATTATGGATAGAACCTGTGTTGATTTGTCTTGGCAAATTCGACTGGAAGTGGATGGTGTGCATATTGAAGTTCCTGAGGTGGGTGCTAAGACTTCTACAACTTATCCATTTGAAACCATGTACATATATAGTTTTGTTTTTAAGTATATTTCGTAACATTGCAGGATGCAGAAGGTGTCCTTGTAACGAACATTGGGAGCTACATGAGGGGCGTAGATTTGTGGCAGAATGAAGAGGACCGTGAGGATGACTTTGGTCCACAGGCCATGCATGATAAGGCGCTTGAAGTTTTTTGTATTTGTGGAACGTGGCATCTTGGAAAGCTCCAGGTGATGTTTCAATGTTTAACTAGTCAGATATGATATTTTCTGCTTGTCTTAATGTTCGACATAAGGGCTGCTGGTTTTATTAGTCATATATGATATTTTCTGCTGGTCTTAATGTCTGACATAAGGGCTACTGGTTCTACTAGTCATATACGATCTTTTTTGCTGGTCTGCAATCTCTCACTGTATATACCTTCAAATCTGCATGTTTGTTGCATTTAGGCAAAACTAAATAGCCACCGTAAGTTTTAAAAACAAATTTTTAAAATATTTTTCTTCAAATCAATTCAAAATTTTGTTTTATTTAATGTATGCTATATTCTTAATTTGGTAGTTGTTGATGGCCGTTTTCCATATAGAAAATGATTTTGTCTTGATCCTCCACATAATTAACAGGTCAAATTACTTATTCCTCCTGAAATTTAATTGAAATATTTGCAAATATTGGCTGGACATCTGAATATCAATGCTGCAATTAATGTCTCTTGTTTTCTATGCAGGCACTGGGGGAGAGCGCATATATGGTGGAAAATTTGGAGGTCAGTTAGCACATGCTTTTTCGAAACATCTTCGCTTTGAACAATCTGATTTATATTGTCAGCATTTTGATTGTTTGATAAATTTCATAGTAGATATAGTTTTTATTTCTTATTTTCCTATATATAATTACATATTAAAGAATGACCAGTATTCATCGGATTCACAAAGCCGCAAAAAGTGCCTGCCATAAGGTATAGGAGGTCCCAAAGCATCGTCCGATACTTCTTTGCCTTCTTGTCAGTGCCATTGATAGTTGTTAGTCGTCGAATGAAGGTCCTTTTCGATACCCAGCTGTCATTTTAGCTCGATCCTTGTCAGTCAATGTAAGAACTATTGATTGGCATCACAATATATTCTAACCATTTTTCCTTGTGGATATTCATTAGCTTGATGGAAGAAGGAACTTTTTTCTCATCCCACGGTGGATAGGATCCATGTGAAACGCCAACTATTGGGTTGATCATCCTTTTTTGATTCTCCTTATTGCTCCACTTATACATGGCTCTAGGATGATCATGCTTATCTACTATATCATTGGCATCCACACTAAGATAATTGTTGTTGATAGGTCTCATATAGTGGTACACTTATGGTTGCTAGGGAATACTGATTTTTGCAATCCCATTAAGTCAATTTCTTGAGTTTTGTTCAAAATTCCTAGAAAAAGGTTTTTATGGATTTCATAACCTGCTTGATCATATATTGTGAACTATACTATCTATCATCTTTTTCGACCATTAGATACTCAAAGTTGTGTATTGGTCCTTTTTAGCATTATAGAGGACTCTGTAAGTTAAGTTCCCAAATTCTTAAAGGGTGCTAGCTCAATGGAAGAGTGCTTGCCTTACAAGCAGGAGGTTGGTGGTTCGATTCCTCCATGCCCTAATGATATTATAATATCGGTTAAAAACAACAAATTAGTAAGCAAAAAATAAGAGATAGGTAACCAAACAAAAAGACCAAAATTCATATATAAAATTTACTAAAAAGGACTAAATTAGTGACAAAAAAAAAGATGCGAAACTAGGCATTAAAAATGATGCAACACGTGGCGCTAATGATGAAGCCAAACATGGCATTGATATGGTAGCAAAATAAGACGTTACTTTGGATGCAAAACATGGCGCTATATAGGAAGCAAAATATGGTGCAACAATAGAAGAAATATTTGGTGTCATTTTGGTAGCAAAACATGATGCAAAAAAGGAAGCAAAATTGGTGCAAATTTGGAAGCGAAAATTGGCACATATTTGGAAGTAAAACATGGTGCAAAATGGGATGCTAAAGTGGTAGCAAGAATGGATGCAATATTGGATGCTAATTTAGATGCTAACATGGTGCTATTAAGGATGTAAATATGACGCTAACGGGGATTCCATTTAAGAAGCAAAAGCAGACACTCGCTAGGAAGCAAAATATGACGTTATTGAGGAAGCAAACCTCGACGTTGTTTAGGAAGCAAAGTTGGACGCTATTCTGGAAGCAAAAAAATAGTTGTTATTTTGGACATCCTAAAGGATGCTATTTAGGAAGCAAAAAGAGACGTTTTTTGAGACGCTTTAAGTTTTGTCCATGATGCATCCCATTTAGCGTCTAGTTTGACCACTCGATGTAAAAAAAAATACACTAAAAAAAGTCACTAATTCCAGGATTTGTTGTAGTGATTTGTGTAGATATACTCCGAGTTTTATCAAGCGTTTGGTGTTTTTTCTCTTGCTTTTGAAAAATAGTCAAGTAGTGAGTGTTTAGCCATGTTTTGGACATCATGTAGAACCTTGATGTGACTGCCCATTGTTGAGAGGAAAAAGGTCAAAGGAAGAGTGACAAACTAGTGTTAATTTAGGAAAGCAATGTGATCTCTGTGATGTTGATCATTGTGGGTGAAGTAATGTGCATCCACAATATACATTGAAAGAAGCAAGGTGCATTGTAGAATGCATGTGGGGTATCATGTCAATATACTAGGTAGAAATATAAAGGGGTATAAAAAATGTAAATGGAAAAATGGATACATGCAATATATAGTGAAAATAGGGGTTTTTTAAATTGGGAAGGCATATTGGGAGGGGGTTAAAAAAACGATTTTGGGAGGTATTTTTCAATACTTTTTGAAAATAAGGGTATTGTTTCATATGCCATGAACGGACGTGCTATGGCATGGTTTCACTAAGTGAAGACCCCGTGATTGTACCATTGCTTTCTTAAACAAACATTGTTATAAATCACCACCAAATGACCCTACATTTTCTTATTTGTTTTACATAAATAAATATGTTAAAGAATAGAACAAGAAAATGTTGACCCTTGTCCAGTAAAAGTCACATACATTGGAATCAATTGACAAGGACATTGATGCAAAGGAGTCAATCATCCATAAAAATAACACGATGGATTCACCTTTTGTAATTGTGCTGAAACAAGAGATGCTTGTTGCAAAGGGAATTTTTAAATATTGTATGAATGATAAGGTTGGCATATTGTGGGTTTATTTTAAATCATCATCTATTTGGTCAATGCAATCAGTATTAATGCAATAATATTTTGCACAAAACATTCCATGTACATTCACATCTATTATAAGAATATGTAGCTATTATAAGAATATGTAGACAAATGATATCAAAAAATAAAAAACTTATTATTTGACAACAATTACTCATTCAACTAGCATGTGCACGAAAAATACAAGGGTCACAAGGGATGAAAATGAATAGATAAGTATTTGATCCAAAATGAGTTAATCAACATGGACTAGTGTATATTGCATTTTCACGTGTTAGAGACATGAATAATTTGTCCCTCACAAACAAATTATGGTAGCAAAACTTTAGTATTTTATATAAAGTCTCTAGGGAGATAGATAGGATTCACATTGAAGTCTCTTTAAAATTTAAATATGCCATTTTCATCAATGGAAAACATAAAAGGCTAGTTTCTATGTTCATTGAAGACACGAAGTCTCATGTTACACATTGACAACATTGTCAATGACTACAATATGATGAGAAGTGACACTACTACATATATGGGGATATTGAGACAATATTTGAGACAATACTTTTGTAAATTGTCTCAACTTAAGACAAAAAGAAAATTGTGTATTTTCTTAAAAATCCTCTTTAAGCGAGTGTCTTAAACTATTGTCTTAAATTATTGGCTTAAACGGTTTAAGACACTCGCTCAAAAACTATTATTGAGACAATACACAATTTTATTTTTGTCTTAAGTTGAGACAATTTAAAAATGTATTGTCTCAAATATTGTATTATTATCCCCCTCTATGTAAATTGTCTAGTCGAGACAATTTACACAAATATTATCGCAATACCCTCTTTTGTTTCTCTAAATACTATTTTCGTAAAAAATAAACTACAACATCTTATATTGTATAGATTTTCGGAAGGACACAGTGGAATTGAACCATCAATCTTGTAATGCAGAGGCTCTACCATTGAGCTAGTGACTTTTAAATAATTAAGAAAAAGATGCATGTTGTTGTGTAAAACCTAAAATAAATGTAATATCAACTTATAACACCTTAAATAAATGTCATATTGATTAATAGTATAGTTGATAATACAACACACCAACTAATAGTTGGTGTACTATATATTCATAGATATCCTCTTTAAAATATAAGCCTATATTTTTCACCACATAGCTAAATAATTATGTATGCTTAACTTAGCAGGGTTTAATTCGATTGATAGATATGGATAGGACACTCTGCCTTGCTTTGTTTACATGTATACACACTTCGATATTTATATTAAGTAATAAAAAATTACAAAAATGCCACACCTATAGCGATGTGTTTAAAATTAATAAGTGAGTAGTTTGAGACTATTTGAGGTTTATATCTATTAGGTTTTTGACTATATTTTTTCTGAACCTTGGTTGGAATTATTAGAATCAAATATATAAGGTGTTAAGATTGTACACTAATGTGGAAAAAGTGAGGCGAAACCACGAGGGCGTCGCTGAGGGACCAATATGATAACACGTTCGTTCATATTGGGGGTAAAAAATAAAAAAATTTCAAACCAATATATTAATGCTATATTAAGGGTAAAAAGGCTTAATTTTTATTTTTATAAATACCCAATATCCTGAGACCTTTTTTATTGCAAACAAACCACATGCGTGCCATATACACATGGGTTTCGTGGGGAGGGAGAATTTTCGTGGTTTTCAGAGTTGTCGTTTGGTGTTCATTCTCTCGCCTAGGGTTTACCCTTCAAGGTTCTGCTGAATGCTTGTGCCTGAAACACGGGCTGAGTTCTTTTGTTGGTTTGTTATGGAGATAGTGGCTTTCAGGGTTCTGCTCAGTGCTTGTTCCTGAAACACGGGCTGAATTCTTTTGCTGGTTTACTATGGAGATAGTGGCTGAGGGAGCATAGGGCTTTCCACGAAAACTTGTGCCTGAAACACAGGCTGAGTTCTTTTGCTTGTTTTCTCTTGAAATAGTGGCAGAGGGAGCATAGTGCTTTCCACGGGTTTTCGTGGTTTTCAAACTGCTTGTAGCTCCCAAGGGCCCTAAGCAATCTATTTGTTGTCAGCGGATCTTGACACAAGAAGGCAAATGGATTGCAAATTGACACAAGAAGGCGAATGGCTTGCGAATTAGTGAAAGGGATTGCAAGGAACAGGTCATGGCTATGGTATCCATGCACATACAGAACATGCAGGCCAAATATGTCACCAATCCAGCAGAGAATTGTAAGGAAAAGGATTGTGCGATATACTTGGTTGTTTCTTTATCAACCAAACAAACTGCTGGAGTTTTGGTAAGTACCGACTTATCAATTTTGAACAGTTCATCTTGACCATGATACTTCCAGAGTTACAAAGTGAGGATGTGAATGCACAGCCATTATTGAAGGCAGATGCATTAAAGTTTCTGACCACTTTCCGCTCTCAGATTCCCAAGACTAGCGCTTTGAGTATCATGCCTCATTTGATGAGGTTCCTTTTGTGTGAGTCAAATGTTGGTCATTCTTATGCTCTGATAATTGTATTGAGAAGATGCTACTTGTTAAAAATGGGCGACAGCTTCAGTATAATTCTGCAGACATTAATCCCTTCCTTCATCCCTTAATGGCTAATCTTTTTAATGCACTTAAATTGTTGGAATCCCACGAGGATCCCTATGTCAGGAAATGTATTCTGAGAGTTGTGGGATTGGCAGACTTTAAGGGTGATCTGGAAATTGGTTTTCTTATAGGTCTAACATCCATCTTAAATGAGGTCTGTAAGAATCCAAAAAACCCTATTTTTAATGATTATTTATTTGAGTCAGTTTCTACCTTAATGAGAACATCCTGTGAAAGAGATCCAGGATTGATTGCAAGTTTTGAGGCAAATCTGTTTCCTGTCTTACAAACCATTTTGGTTCATGATGTCATGGAATTTGTACCATATGCTCTTCAGTTGTTGACTCAGCTTATTGAGATAAATCAGCCTCCTCTTCCCATAATCTACATGCAGATTTTTCAGCTTTTTCTCTTCCCCAAGTCCTGGGAGAAATTTCATACGCTCAATACCAACAAAACTTCTTGTCACATACATCTCTATAATATTTTGGCTTTTTTAGCACCCGTTGCAATTCCCACAGGGCTTTGCATTGTGATCATCTATGCAATTCAAAGCAAAACAAATATTCTTGCAGCAGATGTCTTCCCTGTACCTCTGTGCCCATGAAAAAGATAAAAGGGTGCAATTTTACCTTTGGTAATTGCATTGGAGAGAGCTTGAGCAATAATTCTCTGCCCAATCAGTTCCTTGAAGGACTTGGGACTGTACTTTTGATTCAAGCTTCTATTCACTAACATGTTTTTATTAGTACTTATATGCATAGATTCCTTCTTTGTCTCACTTTCACTGGTCCCTGATTTTCTGGTCATGTCAGGAGGTCTGGTCAGAGTATGGAGATCTAGCTGACTGAAACGTCTATTATTTGCATGGGGAGAACCACAATAATCATCCCGAGATGAGTCCAAGGTGAAAACATTCGGGTGGGACAATTTGATCAGTGAGGTTTCATCCTTTGAATAACATCAATCTGAATAAGAAAAATCTGTAACGTATTCAAATTGAATAGGCTCTTGATAGCGCAGAGTATTAGCAGAAGCAGAGAGTGCTTTTCTCCTATTTGAAACTAGTACACCACATTAAAACCTCTTCCCTCTGATGCCCTTTAATTTCTTACCTCTACCATTTCTCCTTCTAGACCGGGACAAAGGAAGTGTGCATCCATTTCTTGAAATTGTTAGACAACCCCCAAATTCTTCACTATTTCTTTGTACCTCGATGTTTTTTTTCAGCTTTTCCTCCCTTAAAGTTTTCTGATCATAAGGTTCACTGTAAGGGTTTATAGTATAAGTCCCATTAATATCTAAAACAAGCTCAAAGCTTTCTTCTTTGCAAGTATTCTCGGGAGAATTAATCATTAAAAGTTCATCTTCATCTGCAGGAAGTGTCAACTCATGGAAATAATTCAGAGCTGCAGGGTGTTTTTCATCAGTAAAGCCATTGTATATTGTGATTGATCTTGGAGATGTTGATTTGTTGTTTCCAGCAACAAGTTTTCTTCTAGGAAAATGCTTTGGGTTTTTTGCCTTCCTTCTCAATTCCAAGGGCCTTGGAGCTTGCAAGACAATGGCATTATTGTTGTCGTTGTCTCTGTCGCTGCAATCACCAACCATATTCCGGTTGCTTATCCTTCCATGATCTTTGAGTGCACCTTCAGCATCAAGATTTTTTACCAAACTTCTTTCACCAACAAATTCTCTTTTAGAATTCTTCATATCTTATATAATTTTTTGTACTGTACCATGTCTGCTGGTTTTCTCAAAGGTTGTCAACTTGATGTTAGACACTTTTCCTTCTTGTAAGGCCATGGAACTCATATATATTGAAGCAGTTAATGAAATTTTTGCAGATGTTGTTCACCTTAAGAACTATAGCCTTTCAATTGTTCATCACAGATTAAATTCTCAGAATTCTCTCACAATAGGTTGTGGAGATTAATATTCCACATCACCTGATTTTTCAAATACAAAAAAGACATCTTAGAATGCCAAAATAGGAAAGCTTATTTAAACTAATTCTTTGTCTGGTTAGTCCTTTGTCTGTTAAATAAGCTTTCCTTTGTCTGGTTAGTCTTTTGTCTGTTAAATAAGCTTATTCTAACAAATTCTTCGCATAGTGTTAATCTAAATTCTTCGCATAGAAAATTTAAGTTATTGAAGTCATATCTCCTTATTTTTGTCACATATGGAGTGCCCTTTTCGTTCGACTCCAAAATCAGCGGACTGTGAAATTTGTCGAGTCAGTTATAATTTTCATGTCCCTTTATTTGGTGAAGCATGGACCTGGAGCTCTTGCTGACTCTATCAATTCAGTTCAGACAAATATTTCCCTGAAATTTTGGAGCAGTTCTGGGTAACCACACTGAAATCAATTACAGGAGTTCTTGAGACAAAGTTGTGCTCACTTGCATCTACTAGACTTTTATGTGAATCTCCAACACTCTTGGCAGACACTAGTGCTGCACTCTAGGGAAAAATGCTTGATAGCACTATGAATCTCCTTGCAAGATAGGGTAGAGGAGGAGATATAAATGCCAGACTTTGAGGAAACCATTGGATACGCTCCATCATTTTCCCAACTTTACAATGCTGAAAATAAAGAGCAGGATCCAGTTAAATAAGTTAAAGATCCTAAGGAATTTTTAGTAACTTCATTAGCAAGAATATTAACACAGGCCCCAGGGAGGTATCCTTTCATCATTCAACAGTCACTGGAACCATCCAATCAAGCTGCACTCACTCAATTCTGCAGCCGTTATGGATGTACTATTGTATAGGTAATATGCCTTTTTTTCATTTTCTGTTTTTTTGTCTGTCTATTGAGCAATTCTTTTTCCTTTAGAGAGTACATGTTAACAGCCATATTTCTTTTGTTTTCACATATGATGACTAGTTAGCTTTAGTAAAATGCAAAGTAGAGTTTTTTAATAAATAATAGAAATATTTATAGTGCTGAAACTTTACAGCAGAATATATCTTGCTCTTTTAATTTTGTATGAAGGTCCTAGACCCCAATTTAACGGTGTGTAAATGGCCATTGTTGGCTCCAGAAATTACCAACAAAAATAGTACCATCTTTTGCATTAACCTATCATGTGAAATCTATCTATGTTTCTGGTGTTGCACTAAAATAAAAAATAATGAGTTTGAATGAAAAACTTATCTTCCTTTAATTAAGTCATCTGAAGTGTCTTCTCGATATACTAGACCTGAGTCTTCTACCCATGGACTAGTACCTTTCTGGCTCCGATTCAGGTTACCGTTGGATTCCTTGTGCTAGCTTTTTATCTTTAGTCCTACTAACATCATTCCGAAAGTGGCTGTGATCGCTTACCTCGACGGCCACTACATTGATCATGATCATCATTTTAATTTCCTGATTGAGATGCCTTTGTTGAGCCTTCTCCTTGTGCCCAACTATTACTTGATGGTTGATTTCCTCCAAGGGATGTCTTTGGAACACAATCTGATGATGCTACTTCACCTTGATAGTGTCAAGGACCTTATCATCTAGTCTGTTTTGATCCCAAATGTTTTTGTGGCTACAACCTTGTTCTGAAAATGAGAACATCCCCTCCAGTCACAGTCAAGATTTAAGAAGTTTATGATCCCAAGGTAGATCAAGGAGTCAGTCCTTCTTCCTGTAAGTAGATGGTACAATATTTGTTTGTGATTCCTGTACCCCGTGTCTGATGCATGCCAAAGTCTTGCAAAGTCCATTTTAAATGATAATGATGATCATAACATCAGCCCTGAATCTTATCACACCTTTGAGAAGAGGAACGAGATAAGACTTCTGGTAAGTGGTTGAGGAATTTTTACCTTTATTAGAAGTGCAAGTGTTCTAAAATGGATGAGAATGCTCCAGTTTTATTGATATTATATTACATTCCTTGGTTATTCCAGCTAATAACCAACATTAATGGGCGTTGATTATATTCTTCTCTGAATTCCTCTTCTTTCTCCTTGGTTGATTCGCTTTTAAATTGATAGAGTTAGGGATCAATGGATGCCTCGTACATTTTAGATGCCAATGTTCTTCTGTGGCTTGGGTGATATGCACAAGTATCAAGGCTAGCAAGTAACATCCCACTCTTCCAATGATGTGGAGTTTTCTTGAAACTAGTCACTTTGTGGTTCTAGGAAAGTATATGAATACAATCTCTTGCAAAAACATGTAAAGTCGTTGGTCAAATTCTAGAAATAAGGCACATCGTAGTTAAAAATGCTTCAACTCAATGGAACCCAAGATAATCACTTTCTGCAATGTGTAGAATTCATGACTGAACAAGCATTTCCTATGACATCTCAGAATAAAGCAAAATTGACGAATACCCAAGTTGGACAGTTAGGCCTTCTGATGTAAGGTACAACTTATTGTTGATTGTTAGAATACCAAAAAACATTTACATCATTGAAACATGACTCCAAGTTCCAATTTTATTTTGGGAAGGTTTCCACTGTTTCTCCTTTCTGTTATATTCTTTGTTGTTATGCTAAAATTGAATTGCCTTCATTAATGTTCTGCATTAAAAGAGGAAAAACAAAATTATATATTGACCATGGAAATGGGTCCTTGAGATACAAAGTCAGATGTATTGTTCCTTTATAGTGCAGCGAAGAAATTTGGGTGTATCTTCTGGTCTTCTTTCAATGTTTTATTTTATATTCTTTGGCAATTGAACTGAATATCAACCATGATGGACTGATTGAAGGAGATGTGCATGGTTTTGCAGAAATCTGGGGGAATTATTGCACTTATGGATGAAGCTTGGTATGATTCTATTATTTCTATCTTTATTCGTTTGATCTCGCTGTAGTGGAATTTATTGCATTAATGCTTTGACACAATTACAACCACTTCTTTAGTTATTTGGAAGTGATGGTTAAACACTTAAGTCAATTTAACTGTCATATATATTCCAAGATGTAGCGTTCCATAGAAACAGCCTTAGTGTTGCAATTATACTAGTAATCTTGAATGGGGTAAAAATAAGATATATGGCGGTTCACTCAAATGAGAATTTAAATTCTGAGACAAAAGGTTACAATGTCCCTAAATTGTCTGTATTGCTTGACAGTGCAGTATGTTTCCAAAATCAACACATGAAACATTTGCTCAAAAGATATACCAAACCTACAAAACCCACAAGCGTTTCTCAAAGACAAAATTGGCTCGCACTGAATTCACAATCAATCACTATGCTGTTGATGTAAGAGTTTTCTTTTTTTGCTGAAGTTATATAACTTGAGCAGTGCTTTCTAGGTTCCTACAAATGCTCATACTTTGAATTTTATCTGTCGTGCAGGTTACATATCTGGCAGATCTGTTCCTTGATAAGAATAAGGTCTTTGTTGTTCCAGAGCATCAAGCTCTGTTGAATGCTACACCATGTGCCTTTGTTGCATCTCTATTTCCTCCTCTGCCAGAGGAATCTTCAAGATCATCCAAATTCTCTTCTGTTGGCACACGTTTTAAGGTAGTGGAATTGTGACTTGCATTTTTTACTCTTTTTGAAAAGTATGCATCTTATAGTACACTAAAAGTTTAAAATAGTAAAACTGCATCAGAAAGGGAATCTAGGAAGATACCGTCTCCTAAAGCAAGTGAGAATTGCCAACATGTCTGTCTTAGCATCAATCTCTAGAAAATGTAGATATTTCCTATAATGTTTCATCCTAGCTAAAATTAGTGCCACTGAATTGAGACTAAAAGTGGCCCTGCTTACTCCAGAGAAATTTCTGTCAATATGATAGCGTTTCATAATCCTTCTACCTTGTCTATGCATCCACAGATCTCCCAAAATATCTCCTTTCCAAATAAGAGGCCCAACTAAAAGGGTTCCATATTCTGAAAAGTTCATCATCGTAAACTACTCTGCATCCCCCAAAGACTGTTTAAATTTATCCTCCTTTCGACATATCACACTACAACCATTACTTATTCCAGTCCTGATAAAGGTGGCCTTAGCCATTAGACTTCATTTAGTTACCATCCTTCCTAAATATCAGGACTTGAAAGACATTCTTTATTTCCATTTTGAGTTCATTCATCTTCAATATCCTGAACTCTGCCTTCTGTAACTCTATCTGCAATGGACAGTGTAGCACTGTAGAAAACCTTCTCATTATGTCTATTTGTATAATAGAAACATATAGGTATTGAATAACTGCAAATATAATCTCTCTAGATAGGACCCTATACCTCTAACTGCATTTTAAGAAGTTAGATTCCTGTATAAGCTTCGAAAGCTCAAGGAAGGAAATTTTGTGAGAATTAATGTGGATGCAATCCAAATCATGTGATATGCCACTGTAGTATTATGACTTGTAATTATTATGAACATCACATAGATAAAAGAAAAATTCAAATAGGACCCACAAAGCACGACTGTGAAACTGTCGGTGATGTTAGTACTAGAGTGTGGATGATGCTATCATGCCAACTTCTCTAGCAAGAAATGGGAATTCTTAGAGAGGTCTGGCATACGGTTAAGAAAACTCCACTGTATTTGTTAGCAAATTTCTTTACTTTTCCAATCCCCGCAAAATTGGACACCTTTTCTAAAACCCGTCTTCCTCTTCAAATATTGCAAAAAGTTGTGGTGTACTTGGGTCGCTCTTTATTGTTTTGAGGAGACGAGAACTTCTATGCTTCAATTTTCACTGTCAGTGCCTGCTTAAGAATTATTATAGGTTCTAATACCAAATTGTAGCATACATGTTGAACTACCTACTTACTATTGTTGAGGTAGTGGGGCACTCTTAATCCCAAAATTCACTAACAAATATGGACATCCTTCTTTCTTTCACTACAAGGATGTGAAGTTCAAAACCAAATCACTGTAACTGGTAGCCCTAGCTCAGCTACAATACCCAATTATGGGTTTCCCAACCTCGTCCCTGGACAACAATATTCCCACACAATCAAATTAAAAAAATAACTTTGTAACTTTAACTCAGTCTATCTCAATCCCTCTTCCATAGTAAGGATGCATAATCTAAGCCATACCTCATTGTATGCAGCAGCCATGCATAGCTAACTCTCCCCACTACTTTCCCAAGATTTATTTCACAAGAGTGTCACACGAGGAGGGACCATATACTTGTGGTAGGAGAATGGATGATGGATGACTAAGTTATGAAATTATGAGAGAAACTTTGCATAAAAACATTACACATGGATCTTTGGTGAGAAGTTGTTTTGATTTGACCAGGCTTCAGTGTGTGCTGCTGGAGACAGTGCTTCCTATTGCAGAGCTGTGTATTTTGGTGATGAAGTTGTCATTGTTGCATAAGTATTAATTTTTTTTCTTGTCTTAATTCGCAGTTTCTCAGGAAATATTTTGAATTCTTTGTTGTTCCGGTCCAGCGTTCTATGTGGTTGTCCCAATCCAACATTCTATCGGCTTTATTTATCTAACCTGTTTCAATTCTAGTTGATTTGTTGATTACCACCTGGTCTGTCTCTGGTTGATCATTACTTTTGCAGAGCTTATCATACCGCTAAATGTAAGGCTAAGCTTGGGGGGTTTAAGGACAGTCATCCTGGTGACTTGCTTGCTCATGTATTGAAGGTCTGGATAAGTAATTATGACAATATATTAATTGATGTTGGTTTTATGCAGTTTGAAAATTTTCCTTATAACCATTATTGTTCATAACCCATGAGTGGGAAGATCCATCTCTGAATGTTCTTTAGCTTTCTGCAGGCATTGATTGACAAGACTGGAATTAATCCAAATGAAGTTGGTGATATTGTTGTGGGTATTGTTCTTGCACCTGGCTCTCAACGTGCTAGTGCAAGATGGCTTCTTTTTATGCTGGATTCCCAAGTGTGTATGCTACAAATTTATGTGTCAAATGAATTTTTTCATTGAAGGCAAGTTTTTGTGACAACTGTAAGTTGCTTACCTCTCCAGAGACTGTACTTGTCAGGACTGTCAATAGGCAATGCTATCCAGGTCTCCAAGCAGTTGCAGATGTTGCAGCTACAATTAAAGCTGGCTTTTATGACATCGGTATGTAACTGTGTGATTGCTACCACTGGAATAACATAGCAAGTTTGGATTTAGATATGTTTTTTATTTCAGTCTGTCTGCTCCAGGAATTGGTGCAGGATTGGAGTCAATGACTGCAAATCCTATGGCGTGGGAAGGCTTTGTCAATCCAAGGGTAGGAATCAATAAATGTTAATGATGTTGAGGCTTTTGAATTTATCAGTGATTTCAATTTGACATCTCTGCCCGCCCTCCTATATGTGTCTTTTACATAGCTTACTATTGTCATTATATTTATATAAACCTAGAGGGATAGATATATATACACACGTTTGCCACAAGAATACATGTGAGTTCTTGATTTTTATAAACGACATTGATGGCTTTTGTGTTGTTTCATATAATAGGTTGAAGTTTTCAAATAAGCACAATATTGTCTTTTTCCCATGGGCATCACCTCAGAAAATGTGGCTGAGCACTATGGGGTTTCATGTTAAGAACAGGATCAAGCAGTGGTACATGGATGCCTTTTAACGTTTGATTTGAGTGAAGTCAATGCATAAATTAGTCATGAAACTTAAGGAATAAGAGTTGAATATTAACAACCATAGTTGTATTTTAGGTTGAATCTCATAGGCATGCAACAACAGCAACAGCTACAGGGAAGTTCAAAGATGAGATCATCCCTGTTCAAACTAAGGTATGAAATACCCATGTTTTCATAATCAACAAACTGAATAGTTTGACGATTGCTGTGATGGTGATTAATGTTTCTTTCTTTTGTGTTGAAGATTGTTGATCCTAAAACTGGAGATGAGAATCCTGTTGATGATGGCATTCGTCCTACTGCTTCTCTTTCTGATTTAGTGAAATTGAAACTTGTATTTAAGAAGGGTGGAAGCACCACTTCTGATATAGAGTTTCTTTTGCTACTGCATTCCACGCATGGTTTTTAAGTTGTTATCAAAATTAGAAATGCCATAAAAGAGTTCTTACATAATATCTTGTTAGTTTTTTGTACCTAGGCAGATGTTCCCTAGGTGACTTTAATTTTTGCCTAAAGTCACTTTAAGAGGGAAAAAGGTGACCCTCACATTAAAAGTCACTTAATGAGACTTTATAACAATAAAGTCACTTTTTGATAAATTTAAGTGGGTGAGTGATTTTATTTATGAGAAATAAATAAAAGTGATTTTCACTCTCAATCAATCTCATCCATTGGATTGATTCTTTCTCCACCATTGGATTAAGAAACTCACTTAGGGTAAACAAAAAGCATGAGGGAGGCAAAAGGGCACTTAACTTGTTCATTTTCAGGAGAAGAGAAGAGCTGAGAGAGAGGGGTCGAGTTGCTGAAGAAGGGTTTGATTTTCTGATAGAGCTGGAAGTGATTTCTTGTTGGCATGAAAATCGAGGCAGCCATTAGAAGGTACGGACTGCATTTAATGCACAGGACAGAGCATTTAATGCTGTACGGTCTACACTGATTTCGAGGGTACGGCCTGTGTACGGCTGCATTAAATTTTCAGCACAGTTTTTGTGGTACGGCCTGCATTAATTTTGGCACTGATTTCGAGGAGGTACGGCTTCATTTAATGCTGTACGGACAGCATTAATACAACACAGAAATCGAGACAGAAGGGTGCATTTATTGCTGGTACGGTTGACTGGTACGGTCTGCAAATTATTTGGTTCAGAAATCGAGGTGTACGGCTGGGTTCTTTATTTTGCTGAGTTCAGTGTCCAGACTTTGGGAAAAATTCTGGGTGGAGATAAGTTGTATTTCTCCTGCATTTCTGTCCATTTTATTTTGCTGAAGAATAATAAAAATCTCTCCTCTCTCTGACTGGTTTTCCCCGTGGGGGTTTTTCCAGGGCTGATTAGCCAAAAATCTCTGAGTTAAATTTATGGTGTGCATGCATTTGTTTTCAGCCTGTTAAGTAATTTTTACTGTGTGTTTAAAATTGTTCGGCAAAATTTTAAGTAGCTTCAAGCCTATGCAAAACCCGCTAAAGTGAAAAACACAAATTGTTCATTTAAACCAGCAAGCAGTAAATCTCAGTTTTTCAACATGGTATCAAAGCAAAGGGGGCAGAAACAGTGATTTTTGCAGACAC
>LPNX010164657.1:266310-290029 GCA_001517045.1 Pseudotsuga menziesii
CATATATACATGTATAGAAACGAAAATATCTCTATGTATGTGAAGATACATAGAGATACATTGGCCGAGAGCTTTCTTTGTCGTGTGTGTGAATGAAAATATATGTCTTTTGCCCCTACTATAACTAATCTTACCAGTAAAGGCCAAGGCAAGGGAGAGAATATCAATTCCTCTCAAGAGAATGAGAATTCAGTTTTGAGTCCATAACTAGCACTTTTTACACTCCCCTTGCAATGCAGGGTCCAACATCTATGACAAAGAGAGAGGCCCTTGCTGTGTGTACTGAAGGAAAATACCTACCATATTCAAATAAAGTTATGTTTTGCATGGGAGACTTTACTTCCCAAAATTTTGTAGATGCCACAAACAATGATTTTGCAATTGAACACAAAGAAATTGGAGGTAAAGATGAAACCCTTGTGAAAAATGAGTGCAGTGATTTGGGAATTGGAGAGCTAGAGAAGGAAATCTCTCGTATTACACAAAAACTAGCAAAATTGAAATTGCAAAACAATTGTGAGACACCATCCCAAGTAATTGGTATTCAACACAAATCCAGTGACAAAAACACACCAATGATAATTGCAAATAAGATAGAGACAAGGAATGGTCCTCGAGAAGGGATTTCTAAGAAGAGAAAAAAAAGGAAGGGTTGTCTCTGCTAAATTTCTTCAATATAGTTCGAAATCCCAACCAAGATTTAAGAAAAAGAATGAAAAAATGACGACAAATAGCATTGCCAGTGGGACAAGCCCTTGGATTCAGAAGAAATATGGGTCATTTGGGCCTCAATTAAGAATCACTCCTAGCAAGGTAGGCTGTCTCAAAGAAGACAAGTTTGAAGGGCAGAAACATAACATTGGCAAGAAATTGAACCAAAATAAACTAGATGTGTCTAAGGATTAAAAAGGAGATGGATATTCTTCTGGAAGATTTGATGGAAAGGAGAACATATCTCCATGCTTAGCACTTTTAGAGAAGAATCACAGTTTTCGCTCAGGTTCAAATTGTAAAGAAGTTCCAAAGGATGAAAGGAAGTTAGGAAAATGCTTGCTTGAGAATTTCAAAAAGCTTTGTGACATACAAGGATTGATCTCCCATATCTTCATTATACCATTAGATGCCGCAAATCATAATGATATGTGGTTGAGTAATTTTATTGTGGGTGAAGTAATGTGCATCCAAAATATACATTGAAAGAAGCAAGGTGCATTGTAGAATGCATGTGGGGTCATAAGAGGGGTATCATGTCAATATACTAGGTAGATATATAAAGGGGTATAAAAATGTAAATGAAAAAATGGATACATACAATATATAGTGAAAATAGGGGTTTTTTTAATTTGGGAAGGCATATTGGGAGGGGGTTAAAAAAATTTATTTTGGGAGGTATGTTCCAATATTTATTCAAATTAAGGGTATTGTTTTATATGCCACGAACGCACGTGCTATGGCATGGTTTCAATAAGTGAAAACCCCGTGGGCGAAACAAAGGTTTTCGAAAGTGTTATTGAGAGCATTAATCTATTTTTGCAATAATAATGAAATTAATATTGGACTATTGGATTGTGTTAATAATAATATGAAAAAAAATTCTAATCATTTTACAATTGCATGGATCTGTATTATCATTTATGAATGAAAATGGATCCTTAAAAGTCAGTCCTAGTGGAATCTAAATATATCTAAACAATGATTTAATGAAAGGTTTACAAAAATACAATTTTGGCTTCCTATGTTTTATGATTTAAGATGGTATAAAATATGTGCTACTAATTACAACACAATTGTACAAGTTAAATATAATAGTGTACAATAACAGTGTAGTATTTAAGGAAATCTCAAGTAAATTTCATTCAAGGTGAGTTGTCCAAATTTTGTAAAAACAGAAAATGTTAATGCTAACTGCCCCACCTAGTAGCTACAACGTTCCAACTTACTGCCAACAAGACCAATACAACTTGAATCTTTCTAACTTGGCATCATTTCCATGATTATAATTAATTCAAACAATAAGCTCATGTATTCAACAAACTTTGATAACCATACATCACTCCACACCATGTAAGGCTACATGCAATGAGTTCGAAGTAATAAGAGGATACATAATTGTACTAATCTGTGCATAAGGAAAAGCAAATACAGACTAAAGGAGTAAATACGTGAAGGGAGACTTTGCAAAGAAGGGTTTTTTACCATAATGAAGGGAAGGAAAATAAATAGTAATCGGTGATGAAATGGTAGAAAGGAATGCATAAACACTATTAACCCTACTGAAAAATCCACACATTACCATGCAAACATCATACAACGAGAAAGCAATAATGGTTTCTTCCTTTTTTTAGAGCTTACCTTTCCCACTTCATTTGTATTTGTAGCCTTTGATGGAAAAACCATGGTGGACTTGACCTCCCTTAAAATATTCCAACCACAAGCAAAAATGCTGAACCAAATGTCATCCTTGCCGACTATGTATCCCCAGTAATCATAGCATGCAAGGTTTCGTTTCTTTTTCTAAGTTCATCCCTTGCTTGCATGGGAAAGAACCTAATATGATGAGCATAGGAGAGCCAAATCAACCAAACAATCCAAGCTAAAAGAAAATTCAATTATACTACACAACATAATTCCCTCTAATCAACAAAACATCAAGGAGGTTAGGGAAAAGCTAAGGATTTGGCACCCGAGCACCATTAACAACAAAGTACGGCTTACATAGAGTGCTAAAGAGAAACATTGAAATGATTAGCATCAAGGTAATATTCAATAAATAAGGAAAAAATATCTCCACCATTGGATTTAGATCCAGGTTGGAAAACAACAATTCACCCACCATGCATCTATTGGTATTAAGGTGATGGTACCTCATGGCCAAGTGGCTTACTCTACCCCAAAGTCTTTTCAAATTTAAATACCAAGGAGGCTTTCAAGGTGGCACACCTATGAAACACATATTTTTCCCTTCTCATACTTCAAGGAAGTAATGAGAGCGGGGTTGACACTTAGTTTGTGTCACATAGGACCACCTCACTCCACTCTCCATTAACTACGAACCGAGCAATATAATATTCCCATTGTAACACACAGGCTAGGGAATAGAGTTAAATGATGTTGTAAATGTTAGGCAATAGAGTTAAACAGTTTTGTAAATACAAATGTCATTATATATGTGTTTTCTTTGTAAACCATGAAGTACCAACTAACAAAGATGCCAATTAGGCAGCACATAAAGTAGAAACCCAATTTAATATCTACTGCTTAATTTATTCTTAAGTTCGCTTGATAAGTACATCCCCAATGTTTTTATCTTGCTTACTATTGTAAGCAACTAAAACGTCCACAATTCAAGGACTATTGTATTTGAAGTAGAAAAGAGACACTCACCACAAGCAAGTCTACCACCAACAATTCTTGTGTTCTTACTCAGTTCATGGCCACCTACAACCCAATGCACACACACAAATAAGAGGTTAATGCCCATGTTTTGTATTTCTTGGGACAAAAAAATAAATAATCATCATTTGCCATGACAATAATTAATTTCTTTTTAAAACCATCTTTTTGGTATACAAACTTATTATATTATAATATTATTTAAAATCCAAAATTCATTATAAAAATGAATCATTGAAAGAAACATTCTTCTAACTTCAGTAGTATGTACTTCTCCAATGACTAATATCACATGCCCATATATATGGACATAAAAATATGTTAGATATCATGAAAGATTCAATTTTAACCAAGTATAAAAGGCCTTGATAAACTAAGTGGACCATATAACAATATTTGAATGTCTAAAACTCCAGTCATATACAACCATATGAAATTTTGATGACCAAAGGACTAGAGATGAATATTACAAATGAAAGTAAGCCACTAAATAAATGCTAATTTATTTGCAACAAACTTTGGAGTTGATGACACTAACCTTTGCCAATATCACCATGATCAACATGTACAACTACAACTCATCCTACTATCAAATGTGGACCAGAAAGAGGAATATGTAAATACAGGACTTGGGCAATAAATGTCCAAGAATCACAAAATAATAATGAATTTCAATCTGGATGAGATAACAATAGCAATATACAAAAAAATTATCAAGAGGAGAAATATACTTAGCTGCCACTGATTGAACATTCAAGAGTCCCTGAAGAGAGATAATAAACATTGCACACTAATGTAGATATAATTTTGAGCATCGCAATATTTTCTTGAAAATTGGATGAATGTGCCATAAAACATCTAAGCTTTGACAAACTTCTTTGTATATTGCAATTAACAAAAATACATACCATCCTCTCCTGCAATTACATTTCCTAGATTCCCATCGTGTCGGTTTGTGGGGAAGCATGCTCCTTGTTTAACTGGTTAAAAAGCGGTCCTAGCATTCATTGATAAATAATGAGAACCCACATACAATCATATCTTCATAATCTAAGAACATGTTCCAACTAAAACCAAGAAACACAATATAAATATATGGTTAATATTAATTATATTTATATAATGTATCTAAAATTGTACTTATCTTTGGAATACATAGTTCTTCATAAGCATACAATATTTACTATAGTTGATATTCACAACCAAATACACTATAAAAGATTCGCTCTGGCCCTTTTTATATGTATTTGATATCTATCTACTACTATTATATATTCATTCTTAATAATCATAAGAATTTCAAAAATGTTTCTAAAATTTTAAACTTTTACATCACCCTGCCAACAAACATTCATGTCCAAAGCATCTTAGACTCAAACATGTTTATATATATAACTTGTAAGTTGTAATGCAAAAATAAAGTATATTTTATATATATTATACATAACAATGAAAATAATTTTTTTTTATATTAATTATTAATCATATTAGTAATGTTGGCTTACTTTTCCATACCTCACATACATATAATACTTAGTCATGAAAACAATCAAATATACTTTTAGTATAGCATATAGTCATCAAAATATACCATTATAATTATAACAAAAATCGATTACAGTATGCCCATTCGAACTGTAACAAAAATATGATCAATTCATGATATATGTGTTCCTAGAGAAAAATAAAAACTAAATTGCATTTTGCTAAAGGCCTCCATTAAAAGTTCGGAAAGGTGGATCACGATCATTTAACAAAAATCGATTAGAATATGTCATTTGAAGTATAAAAAATATGATCAATTCATGACAAACTTGTCCAAGAAAATTAACAAAAACTAATTTGCATTTGATCACGGTCATTCACCGATCACACTGTTAAACTAATAATTAACTGACATATTTCATACAGTTCAAAAAATATTTGAATCATGGAAACAATCCAGCCACATACTAGTACACAAAATCATATGATGTTATTTATTATTGAAGCATAAAAAACCATCATCTATAAATGTCGTCGAATATGGAACAATTCACATCGTACCAAGATTGAAATTGGGTGGGAATTTCAAACTCAAATGATGGCTTTTCACTATGAGTAACTGACATATTTCACTGTACTTACATGTTTCCTCCTAGCAAAATTATTATTTGATAAAAAATTCCAACATATGCAAAGATGATTGAGATAAAAAAAATGCTTGGGAAGTTCTTAATCTTGAAATAAGACAACAGGATCCATTGGCAATTCACTCCCTAGCATCCGTCAATACAAATTCAAAACATTGAAAAATGAGTGGTATTGAAGGTTAAAACCAATATGATGCAGATTCAATTCAGTTTTAAGTGAATTCAACTCACTTATGCAAGTGCCTATAAATAGATAAAAAAAATCAGTCACAAAACAATGTATTTTGCTTACCGTAGAACGAGTGAAATCTTACAATGAATAGAGCCACCTCACTTAACGTTGTTTTATTCATTTTTCCCTCCTAACATAATAGGAAATGTTGGCTTAATTACTTATAAGTTGTATCATCTGCCTATACTCATCGTGACCCCATAAAAAGATTCACTTTCTCCAGTCTGCATTTCTCAGAGCACATCCCATCCTTTGTGTTGTATTTTGGGTTGTAGAAATCTCAATTTCCCTTGAAATAATGCACAACAGAATGTAGTGAAGCTCTTAATTAATATACCATTACTCTACAATCGACCATCAAGTGACAGAGTCTCAAGGAAATGTGGAAATTTAGATAGAGTCTGAACATGAAAAGTGATTTCAAATTACCTCATAGTGAACTATGGATTCATCGAAAGCGCATTCAAGAGGGTAATTGTCACCTATATAACAAGAATTTTAGATGTTTGGGATGTCTAATTAATTACTATACAGACTACAAACACGGTTAGCAACGTATCTAGTCATTTCCTCGAAGAAATAAACTTTTAGTAGTCATTAGTTAAATTCTCAGTGGCCCTAGTTGCAGGACTGGTTTGTTAAGATAAATTTAAAATAGAAGTAAACTATAGATAGGTTCCATTAATTTTTACCAGTGGGTAATGTTCAATGAGCTCTCACCTACAACTGCCCATTGAGGTTCACCTCCAAAGTCAGGATGGAGTAGTACCTTGCCTAGATCTACACACAATTTTTTTATATCACATTTCAAATATCAACTCGATCACAACTTAACCAGCCATATAATTAATCCTACAAGGAATTGATTAACTAGCCTCACACCAACACATATCTCATTATCCGGATTATCAGGCCATTTCTAGCATATTCTAATATGAATGGGTTTACTGCAGCACAAATTAGTGTAACCCATACCATACTGGATTAGGTCAGTCAAATGAAGCCAATATTCATTAGGGTAATCCTTACTGATGGCCTTGGTTGTTTGCAGAAAATATTGTATTTGAGATTCATCAAGGGCAGGATCAATATCATCTATGAACTCGTTTAAGAGTTCACAACATTCTCAAATTCTCACAATAGCTTTGTCAAGCTTACCATACTGCTGGAACTTACTTAATACCTGCAATCACAAAAAATAAAATACCAAAGTGGTTATCCAAATTCGATAAGCCCTCATATTGATAACAAAACATGACCATCATAACCGACCTCCCACTGAAGGAAAGATAAAGCTCTGCATCATGCGGCCTAAAGCTCAGATTGCAGACACTGAATATTTGACAAAATCCCTGTAGACTACAGAGTATAAAAGTTACAGATATCCTAGTATCATTATAGGATAGCAGTTCCAACTTCCACCTATCCTATATTAAGAATGAAGAAAAACATAGTACATATAGAAATGCATCAAATGATTGTCGAAGTTATAAGAGGTCGAAGGTAAAAAAATTCTTCCAAATAATTATAAAATCCAGAAAGAGATTTGTATGCAATAACAGTTGAGGGCATGTCTAGACAATCCTTGGGATTCTGGGAACAATGCATCCAACAAGTGTAAGTAATCCAACATGCATCTAGGATATTGCTTGTTGAAAAAATCGCATATAATTAGATATATCTTCTAGAGAAGTTATGAACCTGAATGAAGAAATATTAATGAATAAAATATGAAAGAGACATAAACTTTGATTAATGACGGCTTGAAGTCTCAAACGTCTAATGCTAGGCAACATCAATTTTGGGACGATTATAGGGTTGGACTGTACATTTTTTTTAATTTCTTGAAACATAGAAATTTGTTGAAATTGTGTATTTAAGCTACTCATTTTCCCTACATATATAACCATAAATTCAAGTTAGACCTTACACAAAGAAGAAAATATTCAGGGTACTAAAATATACACAATAAAACAAATGTGTCTTGAAGTTATCCATTGTAACGAGCTTTACCATCTCTCTGTAGACTTTAGGACTAATATTTATGAACGCTTTAAGATCATCACAAAGTATTTTGACAGCTTTGAATCAATCTTTCTTGGAGAACGGGAATTGTGTAGGATTTATCTAGCGAACTATGAAGCACCCACTTTCTATCTTAATCGTCCAATGTAACCAGCTCTACCATCTCTCTGTAGACTTCAGGGATAATAATTATGAACACTTTAAGATCATCGCTAAGTATTTTGAACGCTTTGAATCCATCTTTCCTTGAGAATGAGAATTGTTTAGAATTTATCTAGCCAACTATGAAACACCCACTTCTTTCTGCATAATTATATATTAATCCTTCCATGGAATCACATAACTAAACACTCTTCCTAATGGTACACCCTCTATGATAGTGCTTCATCCTCATTACTCATTTCCCATAACTATTTACCTATGTTGCACAGGGACTCGTCCTCCCTAAAATTTCACCTGTTTCCTGTGTTGCGGCGTTCCAGGGACTTTGGAACTCCTCAGAAACATCTCCAAATGGTCGGGGACTCCACTGGGGACTCGAGGACTTTTTCGCCGTACCCTAAACGTACCCCAAAAAATAGGGGACTTTTTTGGGACGTCCCTGAAGTCCCTAGACCAACCGGAGACTCCCACGTTTCCCTTTTCCTATACATTAAAAAAAAAATTTAAAAAAATAAAATTTAAAAACTTAAAACCCTACCCTTCATTTATGCTTAGATAGACTCTTCTTTTTGGATATGAATTTCAAGTTTTAAACTTTAAAGACTAAAATAATTATGTGATTACATTTGTAGACTTTAGTATTTTATGTTTCATGAATGATTCATAACTCTTAACTTTTAAATTGAAATTGAAATTTTTATGTTTTTGAATTTTTCAGTTTTTTTATAAAGTTTACATGGCAGATATTTTAATTTCATGCTGCAATCATGTTCTGATTTTTCATTTTTATGACTCATTTATCTCAATCAAAGGCAGCAAACATGTATGTTTTGATGTTTCAATGTTTCATTGTTTTATGATAAAAATTCATGGAAGCTATTTTAATATTCTGCTCCAAAGGTTTTTTATTTTATGAATTTATCTGCTCCAAAGGTTTTTTATTTTATTTTATTATATATAATAATATATATATTATTTTTAATTTTATATTATATAATTGCAGTCCCCAACCTGCCGTCCCCTGAAAAATTGGGGGTGCGCTATAGCCGTCCCGAAAACTCGTCCCCCCATCCCCGAGACCAGTGCAACATAGCTATTTACATACCCTAGCTACCAACCCTATCCATTTTTGGCCAACTCTATTCATAAGCCCTAATTATCTATAATGGCATCTAAATTTAATCGGGATTTTAATGTGCTAGTGTTTTCACTCTAGCACCATTAAAAACTTGGAAATAAAGTGAGAAAAAAAACTAGCTGGCCACCACTTAGCAGGTGTTTCATCCACTCTTGTACTATTCCACATGGGTTTATTGTATAGAGTTGTGTGAGTCACATGCCTACCCAATTACAAACTCATTCTTTATCATCTCTTGGGGAGTGTGATGATGCAGTTCTTTGATGAATATTGGTATTGATTTGTGCAACTCTTCATATCATGGTTAAATGAACTTATATTGTGATCAAATTTATTCTTAGCTGTGATATGATACAAGTACTAACAGAACATATTTACCCCTCTATTCTTCCCATATTCGTGTGACCCTGTATAAACCTTAACACGGTTTTATAGGAACCAGTTTGCACCTAAAATATAACAATAAAAATACATGGATAAAAGTTTGGAGGAGGAAGAGAATACTAACCTGGTCGTCAAAGAGTTTGAGTCCAATAGAAATGGACATGGTCTGCGACTAGTGCTGGCTGCCTTCTTGTAGTTGTAATAAAAACCTTGTTTCCAGGCATTGGAAGACTCCTCATATTTTCCAGCAATGAGAAAAAATTATTTAGGAATGCTCAAAAGTGAAGAGGGAAGACAACAATCGACTAGGTAGGGTAACCCTCAAGAAGCAAGCTAATATAGAGTCCTTTGTTTGAACCCTCTAAAATCCCCCAAAATAAATACTAAAGAACAAAAATAGAAATAAAATTTACCTTTTTTTTCCTTGAAGAGGAAGAGGAAGAAGCATAAGCGCTAACCGACTGCTCCTAGAGAAGACGGGAAATAAAAATTGCATGGTGTCTCTTGAGCCCCTGTATCCTTGATCTCAAATTAAGAATACGAATGCCATTTTCAAGTATTGAATAGTAGGTAATATTTCCACAACAATGACTGCCACAATGAGGGAGTGCTCAAAAAGAAGAGAAGATGGAATTCAACTATTTTCTTTCCCATTATTTCGAAGAAGCCATGCTTCTTCAATCCAATATGTACTACGACCACCACACTAACCTAACTACCATGGAGCTGCAAAAGCCCACAAACCCCAACTGACATTGAATCGAAAATAGTCAAGGTAGAATCCTCATCTCCATAGCTATTCTAGAGGATGCTTCCTCTAGATTGGCATGGTGGCAAGTCATGATTACTGCAGGGACCAAAGATTATAGTTCGCATAACTCAAAATGGCGACTAACCTTCTTGGGATAATCAACCATATGCATATTTTTCATTTTTTTCAGAATAAGATGCCATCACAGATCTATTGCGGCCCAGATATAGTTGTTTAGGGTATCTCATATCTATTGCCATAGATCCACCAGATCTCAATGACCTAGCTGGAATTTTTTCCCTACCTCTCCTTCTACTTAGCACAACATTAACTATCCCCGCCTCGAGTAGAAAGTAGGCTACATGATCTTTCAACTTGATCATGCTACCTACCTCAACATGCGCTTCCATAAGGCATCACAGATCTAGTGCGACGATGTGACCAGATCTCAAAGAACCAGCTGAAAAAATACCACCTTAGCTCTCATTCGACTTGGCATTGCATCAACTATCCTGGCCTCTGAGTAGGAAGTATCCCGCCTGATCTCGCGGCCTTCTCGTCCTCTACCTGTAACCTCAATCGTGTCGCCTCCACTTAGTTACAATTATATTTTTAAAATACATAATTAAATTTAAAAAAATGGGGATTAAATAATAATAATAATCTATTTTTAAGGTAATCGCCAAGCGAGACACCAAATTGGTGTATGAGACCCCCTTGTTTGTGGGACAAGGGACCCCTTTGCGCAGCGATTTAACTGCTAAAGTCTACAAAGGTGTACATACACTACCCCCCTCTGGATTTGAACCCGTGACCTCCTAAGAGGAAACACATGCTCTTAACCNAATAATCTATTTTTAAGGTCAGTGCCAAGCGAGACACCAAATTGGTGTATGAGACCCCCTTGTTTGTGGGACAAGGGACCCCTCTCTGCGCAGCGATTTAACTGCTAAAAATGATTTGGTAGGTAAGTTAAAGACGATATGAGTATCTGTCTTAAATAATTTTCTTAAAATGTCCATCGGTGTAATAGTGTGATATCATATGTTTGCAAGAAACCCATATAAGTTACTTGTCGCGTGATAGATCCCTCGCAAAAAAGTATTACTTCCAATGTGTGTTCAAGCTACATGGTGTCCTTACGGTTGGAATTATGATTGGTATTACGATGATCCAGATAAACAGATCAGATTGTGATGTGCTTGTCATTGAAGGTAACTCATTGTTCCAAGCATATGATTGAGATAAGTAGAGGAATCAGACAAATAAGTAGTAGACTTTGGAGAATCGACGTTTTGTGCAGAGATCCACAAGATAAAGCATAGGAAGAAAGTTTAAAATAAAATATGATGAATAGATCTCATGGTAAGGAGTGAACCCGCAAAGAAATCAACGGTCCAGAAAATTGCGGAAACAAGATAGTGGAGGTCAAATTTTGAGAAAAATGAAAAGTGTGGTTCCACATTCCGCAATCTAAAGATCGACGGTGAGGAAAGGATTCTGAAAAAAGTGATCGAAGGTTCACGGCAGTTTTTGAAAGCGATTTGTGGAAGTCCATTTCGAAAACGTTGGGAGGCACATCCGAAATCCGCAATAAAAGATTGACGGTCGGGAAAGACTCCGCAAGAGATTGACAACGCTGAAGAAAAATTGCGGAAGTAGTTTGAAAAAATTTGGAAAGCCCGCAATCTGCAATCCGCAATTGATCTAAAATCGACGATTGGGAAAGACTTCGCAAGAGATCAACGACGGGGAATAAAATTGCGGAAAGGGAACCGCGGAAGTAGTTTGAACGAATTTGGAAAACCTAAAATCCGCATCTAATCTAAAGATCAACGATCGGGAAAGACTTTGCAAGAGATCGACGGTGCAGAAGAAAATTGCAGAAAGAAATTTGTGGAAGTAGTTCCGAAGAAAAAAAAATGCACACCCGAAATTGGCAATCCACAATATCCGAAATCTTATTTCAGATCGACGAATAGGAAAGAATCCGCATGAAATCAACGGTGTGAAAGAAGTCTTGCAGACATAATCTTGTAGAAATAGAACTGTGAAAACTCAAATTTGCGGAAAAAGACAGTTGCAGGACGAGTCAGGGTTGCGGAAAAAGACAATTGCAGAAGGAGTTAGAGTTGCAGAAACTCAGAATTGCGAGAAGACTGAGGTTGCAGAATCAAATTGCTTATTGATTGGGATCATTTCCTTTCATGAGGCATTGAATGGTTTTGATGAGTTATGAAATTGAACAGTTAGGCATACGAACAGGTGAAGGGATTAAGCATTGGCAAGTCTAAAACGATGGACAAGAGAGAGGACTTGTGCACTCTCTGAAGGAAGAGAGTTGGTGCATGGACTGCCGCCGAAGTGGGGATCTCATAATGAATGAGGACTTTAAATACACAGAATAGATATTGTTATCGCTCAAGAAAACTTCTCTAGGTTGTAGCTCGAGGATGCCTGGTAACTTAAATGTTTTCATGGTTTTCTAAGTGGATCAAGTTAGGTGACCTATAGGACCTCACACTCTAAAGACATGCATGAAACTCAATCAGGGATAAGGCTTCTAATTACCACTGTTCAGAGGTTGACAATATGGTGCAAAGATGGAGAACTAATCATGCTCGGAGATTCATACATAAAACAGATACATATAAATTGCTAAACATGACAAGGAAAGCACTTATAATTCAAATCAATCAATATGTCAATAGGATGACAGCTATCAGACATTAATCAAACTGAATAAAACCTGAATAACACATTCAAACATAAGTACAAAATAGACAGGAAATGGAAGCTAAACATATGATAACAAAAGAGCTTAAATTAGGTCATGAGCAAAATGAGAAGCTTGACAACAGTATTGGTCTACAAGTCTCCGAAGTCGAACCATTTTAATCAAATAAGTCTTAGGCTTTATAGCCTTTACAAAAATACTTAGATCCTGAAAAATTGGATCTGATTAACTAGAAATGCAAAAAATAATTGTTTTTTGCGTAATTAGGTCAAAAAACCCTAATTAATAATAGTCTAACTACCTGTAGAATTCGTTCACTGTTTGAACCTTCTGATAACTAAAGTAAGAACTGGCAATCACTTCCACTGGTCTTATGTTGGTTAAGTCACTGTTTCACTTTGACAGTTGAGTGTTGGTGACATTTTCTACTGTTATGTCACAGCAAAACTGAAGCATACCTTCCCTGATGTTTTCTTCAGCATCCTTCATCTTTATACTTTGTCCCCAAGCCATCCATGTTCGCCCAAAACAGACCCTGCGTGTCAAAAAATCGATCCTATACTTTTGTCTGCTTTCGGTGGTTAAGAGGCCAAAATATCGGAAAGGTTAGCTGCCGAAAGCGGCACTTTCGGTGGCTAATGAACTACCCCAGCGTCCGCCTAAGCTACCGAAAGCCCTGTTCTTAAAAAATTCTTAGGCTATCTCCAAAATTGTTCATTCAAGTCTGTCTGCATAGCTTTCTTCTTCAGCAGGCTCTATGCTAGGAGGGTTAACAGCAGCATGGCTTGCTTTTGGAGGCTGAAGGCTAATTGCAGCTTCAACTAGGGTTTCTAATGTGAGGTGGCTGCTAGGGTTTAGCTTGGCCTCCTCCATCTGCAGTTTATGAAGACTAATCATCATATACAATCTTGAGTTATCCTTCAGGTACCTTTTGTTTAGTCTCTTTAGGAAAATATACCTTTCTCTTTTCTCTAGGTAAGATTTATGCAGCAGCTTGTTCCTACTGGTCAATGTAGCATTCTTCATTTTTATCTCTCTCACCAAAATTTCCATCTCATATACTTGCCTCGGCAACTAATTTATCTTCTGAGGCTTGGGCTTGCTAGAGGAAGCCTTCTCTGCTGGTTCATCTTGCTCTTTTGGTGTAGGTGATGGTGGTTCTTCAATCTCTTCTACAACCTACAAAGCTAGGTCTGCACCTTCCTCTTGTTCCTCTTCTGAAGGCAAGTTCAAAATGTTCTCACTGTGTGTTGTAACTTCCTGGCCCTTTTCACTGAAATCCAAGTCTCTTTTAACCTTCTTGGATTTGGAAGAGGAAGAAGGCTATTATGCTGTTGTTGGGGATATAACCCTTCTCTTTCTTTTCCCACTTCTTGGTGTGTTGGGATTTTTAGCAGGAGACTTCCCCTTTTCCTCTGGTTGAAGGCTTGTTTCAAAGCCATTCTAAAATAGGAAATAAGGCCATGCTATATTCCTCCTCTTCAACAATTCTTGGATCAACAGTTGGATAAGGCCATGATGAGACAGTTTACCAGCAATCTTGGTTGGCTGGGCCTTCACTTGGTGTGCCATCTTTGCCAAACTCCTGTGTAAGTAAAAATGCAAATTCAGTGGGCTTCTCACTGTGAAGTGGTTCTTCAATTTAAAATGATAAATCATAGCTCTGTTGTATCTTCCTTCACACGTTATGTAGACCACAATGGCATTTAGCAGTTGCTAGCACCTTTCTTCTAGCCAGGAGGATGGTACACTTTTCTTCCACACCACCTCCCTATGTTCAGGCTCTAGGTAAGATCTGAACTCTACATCCTTTGGTGTGGTGGTCTTAAACCACTTCTCTCTTGTGCTAGGGAGTTCGGTCACTTCAGTAATTAGGGTTTCATCTATGAGGAATTATTCTTTGCCTATGATTTCCTTGGAGCCATCGAAAGAGAGGGAAAATGCCTCAGCCACCTGTTGGTGTGACCCTTGAATCTTCTCACAAAACCTATAGCAGCCAACATCCTTGAAAAAATGACAGACCTCTGGATGTGCCTCCAGGTAGCTAATGTCTCCCAACTCCTGCCTGAGAGCAGGTCATCCCTTCTTCATCTTGCTGAATGCCACTCCTGGATACCTGCAACAATAAATTCAACTTTTGTATGATAGTGTTTTAGCAGACTACTTCTCAGAGATGGCTTTCTGCAGGAGAGAAATACCAAAGTTGAGGGTGGAGTGGACTGAAGTTTTGGCACTGATTATGAGGGCTTTTGACTGCATGATTAATGTTGAGGTCAGAGGGTGATGGCTTCAGCTGATCTTTTCGAGACCCCTTTCCTAGCAATCATGTTAAAGTCAACCCTAGATACTCATTTGGATTTTCTGCAGCTCTATGGACAGATGGAGGGAGAAGGAGGGTTTCATCACATCAGTCCTTATCAGTTTCAATAACGACCTCCTTACTCATTTCCTCACGCAGTTATGCAGACTCCTGTCCTTTCAGTGGTTTACCACGCCCTTTAATGATCATTGCTTTGCTGACGGGCTATGATTTGATAGATTTCTAACCGTTTCTCTCTTTTACCTTTTCGGTGGTTAACCGCCTTCAAGGTTTTGTTTGCTAGCCACCGAAAACATGGCTTTCGATGGCTAATGAAATGCTAACCCTTTCACCCAAGCCACCGAAACCATTTTCCCAATGTTGCAGTGAAACTCAGCTTTCGGCGGATAGTGGTCGCTCAGAATATCCCTTTTAACCGCCAAAAGCCCATCCTTTTGGTGGCTAATGAAACGTCAGAGCTTTCGCCTAAGCCATCGAAACCTCTTTTTCCCCGAGGCCTTTTTGCCTGCTTTCGGTGGTTAACGCCCTTCTTGCACTATTCACTAAGCTACCAAAAGCAACACTTTTCAGTAGCTAGTGAGTTGTTTGAAGTCTCGCCTAAGCCACCGAAAGTGATTTCACCATTTACTCGCTCGGGCCCACTTTCGGTGGTTATCTTTCATCCTACGTTAAACGGTTAGCTGTCGAAACAAAGCCTTTCGGTGGCTAATGAGTTATTAAGAACCCTGCCTAAGCCACCGAAAGCTAAAACTTCCAATTTTTTCAACCATAGCATAAACAGAGACCTTTAATTTGTTAGTCATCTTTAAATCTTTCATGACATGACTCGAATGCTTCATAATATCAAAATAAATTTATTTTGGGAGATAACATCTGGCTCCTACTTGGGGATGGGAACCTCCCTGTGAGGTCCCAAGAACCCCAGACCAAAATGTCTTTCCTTGAAAATAACTAAAAACTTAACACTATCATTTATTGTTCCATTGGGCATGGAGTTTATTCTGTAAGCAAAAACAACCTACTAACTACTAATTTACAATAACAAGGCCTCAGAGCCTCAAATAAAGTAAAGTTTCAGAAAACGCTCATTCAATGGGCCATCAAACACTTCTTCCCCTTACAGATTCTGCAATTTGAAGGTGTTCTTCTTCTGTACCTGGGCTATCACAAAAGGGCCAATTCACAAAGAGTCAAACTTTCCATGTTTGCCCTTGTCCTTCCTGATAGTATCCCACTTGAGGACCCAATCTCCAACCTGAAAGTTGTCCACTTTTGCCCTTTTGTCAAACATGACCTTGATCCTCTATTAATGGGCTTTTGATTTTCCTATCACTTGTTCCCTAACTTACTGCAACTCCACCAAATCCATCATCCTCGTCACCATATCATTTGGCTCATCCTCCTCTTCCTGAAAGAATTTTGCCACTGGCAGAATGGGAAAAATGGCCTCAGTACCATAAACTAATTTGAATGGGGAAGTCCGTATAGATCTTTTGTCTGTTACCCTATCGGCCCATAAAACAAACTTTAGCTTAGAATCCCAACTATTCTGATTTGTCTCCAATAGTTTTCTGATGATCCTGACTAGGCTTTTGTTGGATGACTCAACCAGGCCATTGCCTTGAGGATAAGAGGATGTGGAATGCACTAGTTGAATGCCCATTGACTCACACATTCTAACCAATGCCCCGACTTTGAAAGCTGGTGCATTATCGGTCACTAACCTTACTGGGCAGCCAAACCTGATAAATATATTCTCATATAAAAATTTCATGATGATCTGATGAGTGGCATTCCTGGTGGGCACTGCCTCTATCCATTTGGTAAAGTAGTCTGTGGCTACTAGGATCCATTTATGCTTCCCACTGGAAGATGGATTTATTTCACCTATGAAATCTAGACCCCATTGCTAGAAAGGCCCATTCACCACAATAGGCCTAAGGGGCAAGGGTTTGAGTTGTTGCTTCCCTATAAATCTTTAGCATTGGTCACTGGCCCTCACAAAGGTACACACATCTACAAAAAGGACTGGCCAATAGTACCTTGCCCTCAGGATCTTGTGGGTTGTGGTCTTCCAATAATGATGGCCCCCACACGTGCTGGAATGAAAGTGATGCATAACCTGATCTGATTCTTCTTTATCTAGACACCTCAACAAAACCCCAGACAGATCTTTTTAGTACAACAATTTATCAACTATGCAAAATTTAACATATTTTAATTTAAGAGCTCGTGCTTGATTAGGAGTGAGACCAGGAGGAACTTCTAATTTCTGCAAAAAATGAATAATACCTGAGTACCACTCACATGAAGACAGGTTTTCAGCCACTGGTGGAATGTCATTTTGATCTTGAACTACCTCTGCTGCTACTACAGTTTGCAATTTTGTTGAATTGACACAAGTGAAGTTTATCCCCATTAGTTCACAGTTTTCTTTAGCCGTGAGTTTGGCCAGACCTAGTCCCTTTACTAGCTTAGTGGGTTTCACCTCTATATCAAACTCAATGAGCTTGGCAATCCATTTAGCTCTCTTTCCATCAATGTTAGGCTGAGTCAAAACATCCTTCACAGTAGCTAAAGGGACATAGGCAAGAACTTTTGCATGTAGAATGTAAATCCTGAAGGTCTTCAATGACTTGATGAGAGCATAAGCCTATTTCTCAATTGGATCATACTTCCGCTCAGCATCTCTCAAGGTTTTGCTGAATAATGCAATTGGATGATCGAGACCCTCGTCATCTTTTTGTAACAACACAACTGCCACTGTGTCATAGGATGCAAAGGAGAAGATATAAAAACTCTTGGTATAGTCCAGACTAATTAGGGTTGGGGCTTCCATAATAGCCTTCTTGATGTCTTCGAAAGAGCTTCTTGCCTAGTCAGTCCATTTGATTTCTGCATCCTTTTTCAGCATGATTGTTATGTGCTTTACCAGCTCAGAGAAATTAGGGATGAACCTCCTGACAAAGTTTATCTTACCCAAAAAGGATTGAATATCCCTCTTTGGCCTCGGTATGGACAGCTTCTGGATTGCTTCAACCCTTACTGGATCAATCTTTACACCTTCAACTGAGACTATGTGCCTTAGGAGTTTCCCCTCACTGAGTGCAAACTGGGACTTCTTAGGGTTGAGTGATATTCCAAACCTCCTGCACTTCAAAAATACCCTCCTCAAGTGCTACAAATGGTCATGATGGCTGTGAGAAAAAATAGTTTGGTCATCCAGGTATATAAGCACACATTTATCTTTCAACCCTACAAAATCTAGGTCCATGGCTCTTTGAAAAGTAGCCCCAGCATTCATCAACCCAAATGGCATTTTAGCATACATGAAAGTGCCCAGGGGGTGGTAAAAGCAGTCTTCTCTTGGTCATCAGGGTGCATAGAAACTTGGTTGTATCTAGAGAAGCCATCCAGAAATGAAATGACACTAGCCCCTGAGACTCTTTGCAATAGGTGTTCCATCTTGGGCAGTGGATAGTTGTTTTTTTTGGAACATTTGTTCAGGTTTATAAAATCCACACAGAGCCTGATCTCCCCGTTCTTCTTCCTTACCACCACTAAGTTTGAAATCCACTTGGAATACCTGAGAAGAATTATGATTTTGGCTTTGAGGAGCTTATGGATTTCTTTTTCAATTAAAGGTAGTAGGAGAGGACTGATGGATATCAGCTTCTGTTTGAAAGGGATGGTGTCCTTCTCTAAAGGAATCCTGTGCTGGATGATATTGGTGTCATAGGTTTTCAAGTCACTGTATTCCCAGGCAAAGATATCAGCAAATTCTTTTATCAGGCTGCAAAATTTGGACCTCTGATCAGCAGTCAACTCAATGGGCAGATTTATAAGCTTTGGATGGCTTTGGCTACCTATGTTTTGCTCTTGGATAGCAGGGTCTTGCTCCTTTTTGCAGGCTTGAAAGGGATGGCATTATGATCAAAAATCTCTTCCAGAGGTACTAGACCCCTAGGTATATAATTGTTGGGTAATTGGACAATATTCTGATCAGCTACCTTATCTTTCAACTTGAGCTGTTGGGATTCTTCCATGTTTAGGTTTTCCTGATCTATATGTATATCAGAGAATTCATCTACTAGTTGAAGAAATTTACTAAGCTCATCATCATTCTCAAACACCTTCCAAAATTTTACATTATCTGGCAGGGAAGGTCTGTACTTGACCTGAACATCATAGCTGAGCTTAGGAGGTAAAGGAGGAACAAACAGACTTGCAGAGACAGCTAGGGAATCAACCAGGTGATTCAAAGCCCTAAGTATATATGACAGTTCAAAAAACATAAAGGAGTCTCTAAGTTTCCATACCTCGTCCCTGTAGGCCTTCAGTCTGACATTTTTTTTCTTGGAAAGTGTTGTTGACCTGCTGTATAATAAGGTCTGCATCTCCAAAGATTCTCATGCACATGATCCCCATCTCCTTGGCAGCTTTAACTCCTAGCAGCAAGGCTTCATATTCTGCTATATTGTTAGTGGTTTTAAAGTCAAGCTTATAAGGCAGATGAATATTCTCTTTGGATGGAGAGATCAATACTACACCTAAACCTGCTGAGCTTTGAGTGCTAGCCCCATCAAAATACATGTTCTAGACTGCTGTGGTCACTTCTTTGGGCTGCTGACAGGCGGGATTGGTAAGTTGGACTGGTGTTTGCTGAGAATCATCTATTTGTAGAATGCATGATCCAAAATCAGTGTCTACTGCATAGATGGGGTAGTTCACTGATCTGCTTTCATTGCTTATGATGTAGGCAAGTTGATTCTCTTTGTAAAGCCTCTTGGTCTCCCCTCCAAACATGGGGATTGTGGCATATGTAAGGTCCATCTGAAGGGTGCCACCTAGCCTTTTACTCCATGATCGAGACAACAAGAGCTCAAATTTGGGAGGGATATCAGCCACTACAATGTCCATCATGATGCTTTTTGAAGGTAGCTAAGATAGGTTTACAACAAGGTCTTTGATGAGGCCCAAGCACTTGACCTTTTTGGAGTCAAAGGAGAACAAATCATGGTAGGGCTTTGTAATGCTGAGGTCAAGCTCATCCATCACAGCTTTTGGCATTAGGTTATGAGAAGCTCCTGAGTCTAGCAGACAGTTATGAAGGACTTTATCATGGATATTCAAGGATATGTAGAAAGGTGGGCATGAATCCTTTAGGTCTTCGATCATAGGGCCTAGGGTTACAATAGGTTTATCATCTTGCAGATTTACAAAGTCAGTATCAATATGTATCTTTGGCTGTAGAGAATTCAGTATGGAAGATTTGAATGCATCATTTTTCATCAGCTTGATTAATGGGAAAGGGATCTTCAATTTCTGAATCTCTGACTCAAGGTTGAAAGAATAATGTAGTATATCAGGAAACCTTACCCCATGTACTGGAGCTTTGAGTTGGACATGGTCAGGGCTTGATGAAGGTGTTGGTTTTTGCAATGGTTTGGAAATGACAACCATTTTCTTTGGTAAAACAATAGCCTTTTTTTGCTGGTGCAGCAGGCTGTTTGATAGGAACAACATTCTTCTTAAGAGGAGCAACCAACCTGGACCTTGGATTATACCCCCTTTGACCATCAGTCTGATATACTGCTTCTTCACTGATCTGCTCATCAATTAGGGCTTCCTCATATTCTGCCCGTGTCAGAAAAGAATAGTCAACTTCATCTTCCATGCAGTGGATGTTTTCTTCAGCCTCTTCCTCTTCCTCAATGAACTCTCGCTCTTCTTCTAGTACAACATTATGAAATGGAGCTCTGATTCTCTGATATTCCCCTTGATTCCTTTCCCTTCTGAGGATTTGAACTGGGGGGTTGCCTCTTCTGTAAGGGACAAAATTAGGGTTTCGAGGAACAAAATCACTTGGCCCTTTACCTATCACAGGTATATGTCCTCGGTCCTTTAGCTTAGACATTTCAGCAGTTAGGTTATCTAACAGTTTGGTCATTTTGTCAATCTTGTTCTCTGATGAAGAAGCCCCAATAGGGTCTGCTGGCTGCTTCTTCCTATCTATCTTTCCTTTGACCTTCTGAGATGCCACAATGTTAGATCCTACCTCTCGGGCAGCATCCTGCATGAGTGATAAGGAGGCAGACCTCCTTTCTTTGAGAAGCAGGCATAAATCAGAGTCAAAGGAATTTGCATAATTTATCCTGGCTGAGGTATCAGTGGGCTTGATTTCAGTGGGGATCTTGTTGTACATATTGTTGAACCTCTTGGTGAAGTTGGAGACCGACTCCCCATTCTCTCTTTTCAAGTTGTTGAACTGTGTGATATAATAGAGGTGGTCTCTCCTCTCTCTCCAATGCTTTAGAAAGATGTCATCTAGGGCTTCAATGCCTGCCACTGATCCAGTAGGTAGTTCTTTGAACCATTTCCTAGCCTGACCATCTAGGCTTTGTACAAAAACCCTAGTCCACACATCTTCCTATTCTATATTAATGTTCTCAACATAACTATAAAATCCCTCTAGATGTTCTTCAGTTATGAAATCTCCCTCTCCTGTGAACTTAGGCATGTACTTGAGGTAGTCTCTAGTGGGCATGGCTGAGAGAGGGTTAGGCAAATTTAGGGGGGCGTACCTAGCTACCGGGATCCTTTCCATTTTGGTCAATTAAGGGGCAACCATATTGGAAATGGGTATGGAAAGGGCGAAGGAAGGTAGTATTGATGCAGGTAGTAACTGAGAAGGTGGTGGTAGTAAACTTATCCTAGTGGAGTCACCAGGGATTGGATCTTCACAAGTAGTAGTGCTTGAAGATGCCCAAACCCTAAAATTTTCTGATGTATTTATAAATTCCTAAGAATTAAGTGTTTCAGCAGAAGAAATAATAGCAGAAATATTTCATGAAATACATGATGTAGCTTCCTTTGCAGCATTGCTGGTCTGCCTTAGTGAAGCCCTAGGTCTTCTCAGAATCTCTTCTGGATCTAAGACCAGTGTTGCTGGTGGCCCTCGAGGGTTTGCTTTGGTACTTGGTCTTCTTGAAGCCACCTTATGTCAATGGAGTCGCCAGATAGATGATTACAACCAGAATAGTGTCCAAGCTTTGTCTATCATCAAAGCAAGGATCTATGTCATCTCCCAAGGAAGCTGCGCTTTAGTCTCCTCTCCTCGGCAATGACGCCAATTTGTTATCACTCTAGGAAACTCCTATAGGTTGCAGCTCGAGGATGCCTGGTAACTTAAATGTTTTTATGGTTTTTTAAGTGGATCAAGTCAGGTGACCTATAGGACCTCACACTCTCAAGACATGCATGAAACTCAATCAGGGATAAGGATTCTAATTATCACTATTCATAGGTTGACAATATGGTGCAGAGATGGAGAACTAATCATGCTGAAAGATTCATACATAAAACAGATACATATAAATGGCTAAACATGACAAGGAAAGCATTTATAATTCAAATCAATCAGTATGCCAATAGGATGACAACTATTAGACATTAATCAAACTGAATAAAACCTGAATAACACATTCAAGCATAAGTACAGAATAGACAGAAAATGGAAGCTGAACATATGATAACAAAAGAACTTAAATTAGGTCATGAGCAAAATGAGAAGCTTGACAATAGTATTGGTCTACAAGTCCCTGAAGTCGAACCATTTTAATCAAATAAGTCCTCGACTTTATAGCCTTTATAAAAATACTCAGATCCTAACAAATTGGATCTAATTTACTAGAAATAGACAAAATAATTGTTTTTTGCATAATTAGGTCAAAAAACCCTAATTAATTACTAGTCTAACTAACTGTAGAATTCGTTCACTATTTGAACCTTCTGATAACTAAAGTAAGTACTGGCAATCACTTCCACTGGTCTTCTGCTGGTTAAGTCACTGTTTCACTTTGATAGTTGAGTGTTGGTGACCTTTTCTACTGTTATGTCACAACAAAACTGAAGCATACCTTCCTTGATGTTTTCTTCAGTATCCTTAATCTTTATACTTTGTCCTTGAGCCATCCATGTTCGCCCAAAACTGGTCCTGCGTGTCAAAAAATCGATCCTATGCCTCTATCTGCTTTCGGTGGTTAAGAGGCCAAAATATCAGAATGGTTAGCTACCGAAAGTGGCGCTTTCGGTGGCTAATGAACTGCCCCAGCGTCCGCCTAAGCCACCAAAGCCCTATTCTTCAAAAATTATTAGGCTATCTCCAAAATTGTTCATTCAAGTCTATCTGCTTAGCTTTCTTCTTCAACAGGCTCTATGCTAGGAGGTTTAACAGCAGCATGGCTTACTTCTGGAGGCTAAAGGCTAACTGCAGCTTCAGCTAGGGTTTCCAATGTGAGGTGGGTGCTAGGGTTTAGCTTGCCCTCCTTCATCTGCAGTTTCTGAAGACTAATCATCCTATACAATCTTGTGTTTTTTTTTTTTTTTACAGAAACAGAAAAAGATATATTTAAAAAGTGGCTGTGCACAACCATTCAATACAGG
>LPNX010164657.1:291280-323178 GCA_001517045.1 Pseudotsuga menziesii
TATGAAGGAGGGCCATCCACTCGGCTTCGTTGTTAGTCCTGCTTCCAAGCCCCCAAGCAAAGGTATGTTCGACCTGTCCTCCGGGATTCAAGAGAATCCCCCCCGCACCTGCCTCCCCAGGATTACCTTTAGAAGCTCCGTCAAAGAACACAGCATAAGAGTTTTTCTTCCGAAGCCAAGAGTTAAAGTCATTCCAAGGAAGGCGAAGCTCCTAGGAGTGAAGCTTATGACCAATTTTGGGCTGAAGGGAGCTGTCTTCTTTTAGGAAGAGTTTACACCAAGAAGAAAGAGGCTCGGGAATAGACTCCTGCAAAGGGAAAAATATTTTGTCCGTGTTGAACTTTTCTGCTATCATCCCTATGGCTTTAGTGGAAATATAGATGGGAGTGACCTTTTGTTCCTTGAAAATAGCTCGGTTCCTTGCTAACCAGAGCTGCCAGCAGAGATTCTTTGGAATGGAAGTCCATAGGCGATTTAGGATTGGTTTGTTCCTAAGGGAGCCAGGGAACTGCTTAGACCAGTCCTTAAAGAGTTGCATTGCCTTTTCAGGAAATCGGAGACCAAAGTTCTGGGGAAGGATGATCTGCCAGGCTTTAATCGAGACTTTGCATTGAAGAAAAATATGACTGGAGGTTTCTTCAGCTGAATTACACATGGCACATCTGGAGGGTCCTGAGATGCCCCTTTTCCTAAGATTTTCAGCTGTAAGCAGTTTGTTATGCAGAAGCAGCCAGATAAAATTGTTGACTTTGGGGATGCTGTTTGAGAGCCATACCTGTTTTCAAATCCTGTCCACCAAATTTGTTTCCTTGCTTATCTTTGTGTAGCCTTCTTTAACACTGTATTGGCCATTTTTTCCCCATCCAAGCCGATCCGGGATTGAAAGACTCGTTGGGGTTAGTCCTTGAAGGGATGAGAGAAAGGCGACAGCAACATTTGCCAGATGTGACGGGGGAGAAAGATGAGTCCAGCCAATCCAGCGACCATGAGAATCCCAGCGAGAGAGGTCAAAGAGAGTGTTAATGCCTTGACCACTAGCCCATTCGACTATAGGAAGCAGCTCTGGAAAGGAGGAGCAAGGTGGTTGCCCCAAAATACTTGTTGTCCAAACATCAATTTTCTTCCCATTTCCTGGTACCCAATAACTGTTCTCACGGATTATATTAAATGAAGCTTTACACAGTTGCCAGAGCGCAGTTCCCTTGCCAACCCATGCTCTATCCAGAAGCTTTGATCTAGGTCTTTTGATATATTTTTTCCTGATGACTTCCTTCCACCATTCTTTCTTTCCCGAAACCAACCTCCATACCAATTTGGCTCCCAAAGCCTTGCACACCAGCTCAGGGTCTCTGATGCCTAGCCCACCTTGAAGCTTAGGCCGCTTGACTGTTTCCCATTTTACCAGATGAAACTTTTTGGTCTGAACTTTCCCTCCCTGCCATAGAAATTTTCTAATTTCTTTGCAGATACTGATGATGACATTCCTGGGAGCAAGGACCATCGAGCTTAGGTAGATAGGGTAGGAGGAGAGGATGGACTTTATGAGAACAGTCTTCCCAGCTATATTCAACCGTTTCGTTCCCAAGGAGTGGATTTTATCTTTAATTTTTTGAATTACTGGATTCCACATTGAGGAAGTCAGAGTCTTCTTAACCACTGGGATGCCCAGGTACGTGAAATGGGTCCAGTTGGGATTGGCTTTGATTTTAAGGATTTGAGAAATACTGCAGAGGGTAGCTGGAGGACAGTTCCATCCAAAAATTTGGGATTTTTGAAAATTTACTGAGCTGCCAGAGGAACTAAGGAAGTTGTCCAAGGGCCTTAGGAAATTCCTTGCTATTTGAGGGGAGGCGACACCAAGCAGAATTGTGTCATCCGCGAAGAGAGCATGGTTGATGGGAGGGACGGAGCCACGAAAGGAGAGACCTGGAAGGGAACCTTCAGCGTGGAGTCTATTTAATCTTCTGCTTAATGAATCAGCCACAAGAATGTAAAGGAAAGGGGATAGAGGGCATCCTTGTCTTACTCCTCTTGAGGCTTTGAAAAAAGTTGAGGGCCGGCCATTAATAAGGGGAGCTATCCAAGGAGAAGTAATGCAGGCTTGGACCTGAAGGATAAAGGTCTCAGGAAAGCCAAAGCTCTTTAGAACAAGAATGATAAAGGAATGCCTCAATCTGTCAAAAGCATTAGCTAGATCCAACTTTATGGCCATCCCGGGCTCCCCCCTTTTAGAGCTGGAGTGAATGGCTTCTTGAACTAACAGGATATTATCACTTATTTGTCTGCCGAACAAAAACCCGCCCTGATTCGGAGAGATGAGGGAGGGGATGATTTTCTTAAGCCTCAAAGATAACACTTTGGAGAAAATCTTATAGGAAGCGTTGCACAGCGATATTGGACGAAATTTTTTGATGGAAGAGGGGTTGGGTTCTTTGGGGATTAAAGCCAAAAAGGTCGAGTTGGTAGCTCCCCCCATGTTTCCTTTTGCCATCCAGGTGATAAAACACAGGAGATCTTTCTTAATAAGAGACCAAAAGGATCTATAAAAGCAAATGGGGAAACCATCCGGGCCCGGAGCTTTGTCCGGATGGAGACTCCAAATGGCATTCTTAACCTCTTCTTCAGAGATGGGGGATTCCAACCTGAGTTTGTCCTCTTGGCTGATCAGGGCAGGGATATCTGAGGCCATTTCCTCCATCAGACGATTTGAGACAGGCTCCTCATCATTATATAAATGCTCAAAAAAGGCTCTTACCTCTGTGCTGATTGCCGCTTGTCCTTGAATAAATGATCCATCTTCCTTTTTAAGTTCTCGGATTGAGCTCCACCGCTGCCGATCCCTGCATTGGTTTTGAAAGAACTTTGTATTTTGATCACCCCCTTTAAGCCAGAAAACGCGCGATCGAAGTTTCCAGCTCTCTTCCTCTTCTCTTAAGATTTTCTGAAGTTTGGATTCTAAGTCGATTTCTTGTATTAGGTGGGCTTTGGTGATTTCGCTGACTTCCATCTCAGCTTGAAGGAGTTCCATATCTTTCAAGATGTTTTTCTTTTGCTCCTCTGGTTCTTTGTAGTGAGTTTTTGCCCAAGATTTAAGGGCAGATTTGACTCTCTTCAGCTTCTGCTCCCACGTGTACGCCAGGGTGCCTGGAATGAAGCACCTACAGGTATCATAGATGAGATCCTTAGCCACACTCGACTCTAGCCATAATCTATTGAATTTGAAACGAAGGGGCCCCAAATTTTCCACCGGCGAAAAAAAAAGACAGATAGGTTTATGGTCCGAAACTGCAGAAGATAGGATCTTAACTTCCGGCTGTTGTTCTAGGAGATGAGTGTTCGCTAGAAAGCGATCTAATCTAGCAGCAATATGGCCAGGGCCGACTCTCTTGTTGCTCCACGTAAAGGTGCCATTTTTGGGTTTGACATCAGAGAGAGCCCATTGAGAGAGAAGGTCTTCCAATCTTTCGCCGAAGGGATCCCTAACCTTGGAGCCTCCTCTTCGCTCAGCTGCTGAGATAGTGACATTAAAATCTCCAGCTAAGAAGCATGGTTCAAGCTTCTTATCCTCGCTCTGTTCTTCCAACGAGGTCCAAAAGCTGTCCTTTTGAGAATTTATGGTTGGGCCATAAACATTCCCAATCCAGAATTTTCTTCTAGTTTCCTTATTTTCTAATTTTAAAAGGAGCCAATTCCGATTTTCAATAGCTGATCTTAGCTCAAACTTATCTGAGTTCCACCAGCAGAGAAGCCCTCATGAAGCACCACTGGCGCTAACAGCGAGGCCTTTTCCATTTGTCCATATACTCTTTAGAAGGGCTATGCTTTCATCAGCAGGTTTTTTAGTCTCCTGAAGAAGAAGGATTGTGGCAGATTCCATTGACTTGAATCTTTTGATAACTTCTAGCTTCTGCGAACCACCCAAACCTCTACAGTTCCAGGAGACTATTTTCATTATTTACGATGTTGTTTGAGGGCTTTCTCTCTCTCCTTTTTTTCCTCTTCTGCAGTAAGGAGATATTTGCTTGCTTGGGAAGTTTTGACGAGGAAATCTAGATTGGCCTGTTTCCCTGCTGCCTTTTCCCTTGCTGCCTCCTGTTCTCTGATGGCTTTGTTGGTTTTCCTTCCCTTTCTGGAAAGGGGTTCTTGTTCCTCTACAGAGGTGTCTGTTTGTTCCTCAGTGCTAACTTTTTCCCTCGAGCGAGTGATAGATCCTTCAGAGGTCATTGTTTGATATTTTTTCTCCCCATAATCTCCTAGATCCTCTTCTTGGGTTTCCTTTTCCATGCGAACTTCTGGACCGCCTTCTCGACTTTCTTTCTCCTGATGCAAGGCAGAGGCGGCCTGAGGCTCTGAGCTCGGCTGAGTGTCATCCTTTGGGTCTTCCACCTGTTTTTCTGCTTCCTGGTCTTCAGTCTCCAGAGCCTCAAATCTATTTCCGGAGGCGCTCTTTGCTGAAATATTTTGCTGCTTAGAGTGTTTTGCAGCTTTCTTCCCATTTGCAACATTCCATCCCTCACTGGGAGGGTTTTCTGAGGTGGGTTTCTCTGGTTTCTTCGGACAGAACTTAGCAAAATGGCCATACTCATGACAGTATTTGCACTTGAAGGGAATTTGCTCATAGTCAACTGTTTGCAAATGGTTCCACCCATCAAGAGAGAGCATGATTGACTCTGGGAGACCTTTCTCTAAATCAACTTCAACACAGATGCGGGCACAAGAAAACATAGGGGATTTTGGTTCAGATTTATCCACATATTTTCCTAGGGTATTCCCTATTGTTCGGAAATCCTCATCGTTCCAGCAATGGAGAGGGAGATGCGGGAGTTTAACCCACACAGGGACAGCCTTTGGGATATCTTTTTCAGGGTTGAAAGAGAGATCCCATTTATTCAGGTACATACCTCTCGGACCCATGAAATACGGTCCATTCCTGAAGATGAGATCACGATCCTCCTTTTTTTCGAAGATAAAAGCAAAGTACCCTTTCCCACAGAAGATTTGCTGAACTTCCCCCTGGATTAGGGTTCTCCAGTTCTTGTTGAGCCAGATTTCCACAGAACGGGGCGAGGGCCATAATCCAGTGAACAGGCCGATCAAGCCTTTTTCAGATAGAGCGACTGCCTTTCTTTTGGAAGCGGCAGAACTAAGCTTGACTTCAGGGACCTCCGAGCGCTTAATGAATTTCGAAGAAGAAGGGGCGGCGACAGCAGGAACTGGAGGAAGGGCAGCCACGATGGACTGAAACCTATCCTCCAATGAGGGATCAGGCAGATCCATGCCAGGGCGCGAGGGCCCTCACGAACAACGCTTCTGCAAACCCTAGCGCACGCGCTCTCTCAACCTAGAATTGCAGATCCCTATACAATCTTGTGTTATCCTTCAAGTACCTTTTGTTTAGTCTCTTTAGGAAAATATACATTTCTCTTTGCTCTAGGTAAGATTTATGCAGCAGCTTGTTCCTACTGGTCAATGTAGCATTATTCATTTTTATCTCTCTGACCAAAATTTCCATTTCATATACTTGCCTCAGCAACTGATTTATCTTCTGAGTCTTGGGCTTGCTAGATGAAGCCTTCTCTACTGGTTCATCTTGCTCTTTTGGTGTAGGTGATGGTAGTTCTTCAATCTCTTCTACAACCTACAAAGCTAGGTCTGCACCTTCCTCTTGTTCCTCTTCTGAATCTGGGTAGGGAAGGTTCAAAATGTTCTCACTATGTGTTGTAACTTCCTGGCCCTTTTCACTGAAATCCAAGTTTATTTTGACCTTCTTGGCTTTGGAAGAGGAAGGAGGCTATTCTGCTACTACTAGGGATATAGCCCTTCTCTTTCTTTTCCCACTTCTTGGTGTGCTGGACATTTTAGCAGGAGACTTCCCATTTTCCTCTGGCTGAAGGCCTATTTCAAAACCATTCCAAAATAGGAAATAAGGCCATGCCATATTCCTCCTCTTCAGCAATTCTTGGATCAGCAGTTGGATAAGGCCATGATGAGATAGTCTACCATCAATCTTGGTTGGCTGGGCCTTCACCTAGTGTGCCATCTTTGCCAAACTCCTCTGTAAGTAAAAAGGCAAATTCAGTGGGCTTCTCCCTGTGAAGTGGTTCATCAATTTAAAATGATAAATCATAGCTATGTTGTATCTTCCTTCACACGTTATGTAGACCACAATGGCCTTCAACAGTTGTTACAGAGAGAAATTCCTATGGCTTGGGGTACCACAACAGACAACTTGACTCCAGAAATCAATCCTTTCCAATATGCAAGAGAAATCAAATATCTAACACTAAAGGAGCAGACCTCGTACCTTATTCCGAATGGTTGAAGTAGATCCCCATTGAGCTTTCCAACTTCGGCTTGAATTGATGAATCACTTCCTCAACAACAAGTAAACAAGACAAGCATACTATATATATTGGTGTTAGATCTACTCTAGCATATATAATCAACAATGTATAAGCATTTGAAATCATCCATGGATAAAATATTCATTCAAACATACATTATTGGACAGGAAAAGATATTTCTATTAATATAAAATCAAAGATTACAATGGATACAACCTCTGTCGGCACGTCTGCGAATCAGAGAAACTAAATCCCCCACTTGGGCCTCCACCACCTCAATCCTCCATCTCTCGATAGCAAGCTCACAAGCAAAAGGCAAGCTTGGGAAGAACACCAAAGTGCTCCAAGGGACAAAGGGATGCAGACTCAAGCACAAGTTCCGACAACAATGGACTATAGTTTCTTTGCTCTCAATTATATTATGCCTTCAATGTATCCAAAGGGTTCCTTATATAGCTTTTCAAAGGGGTAATGAAAGGTCGAATCCGAGTGATCTCAAGGCATATGGAAGGCCAGGAGACAAGTGAGTCGGATCTATGTCAAGGAAAACTCCAAAAGGATTTGGATTTTGTACACATCCCGATGTACGCGGTTTTAGGGGTCAAACCCGCGTATATATGCGATAAGGGGTTTAAAAGTCGCGTATATCAATTTTCACATATTTTTAGGGATGGTCTAGGAAATATCAAACGACAAAAAATGGTCCAAGGGGTCTAAGGAGTCTGCAGAGGGACAGAGGAAGGCCATACAAGTGTGATTCACCTGGTGTAGTAAAATTAGCTATAACAGCAGTTGCTGCCACCTTTCTTCTAGCTAGGAGGATGGTACACTTTTCTTCCACACCACCTCCCTATGTTCAGGCTTTAGGTAAGATTTGAACTCTACATCCTTTGGTATGGTGGTCTTAAACCACTTCTCTCCTGTGCTAGGGAGTTCAGTCACTTCAGTAATTAGGGTTTCATCTATGAGGAATTATTCTTTACTATGACTTCCTTGGAGCCATCGAAAGAGAGGGCAAATGCCTCAGCCACCTGCTGGTGTGAACCTTGAATCTTGTCACAAAACCTATAGTAGCCAGCATCCTTGAAAAATTGATAGATCTCTGGATGTGCCTCCAGGTAGCTAATGTCTCCCAACTCCTGCTTGAGAACAGGGCCTCCCTTCTTCATCTTGCTGAATGCCACTCCTAGGTACTTGCAACAATAAATTCAACTTTTGTATGATAGTGTTTTAGCAGGTTGCTTCTCAGACATGGCTTTCTGCTGGAGAGAAATGCCAAAGTCGAGGGTGGAGTGTACTGAATTTTTGGCACTGATTATGAGGGATTTTGACTGCTTGATTGATGCTGAGGTTAGAGGGTGATGGCTTCAGTTGATCTTTTCGAGACCCCTTTCCCAACAATCATGTTAAAATAAACCGTGGATACTCATTTGGATTTTCTGCAGTTCGGTGGATAGATGGAGGGAGAAGGAGGGTTTCATCACATTAGTCCTTATCAGTTTCAATAATGACCTCCTTACTCATTTCCTCACGCAATTATGTAGACTCCTGTCCTTTCAATGGTTTATCACGCCCTTTAATGATCGTTGCTTTGCTGACGGGCTGTGATTTGATATATTTCTAACTGTTTCTCTCTTTTATCTTTTTGGTGGTTAACCGCCTTTAGGGTTTTGTCTGCTAGCTGCCGAAAACATGGCTTTTGATGGCTAATGAAATCCTAACCCTTACACCCTAGCCACTAAAACCGTTTTCCCAATGTCGCGGTGAAACTCAGCTTTCGGCAGATAGTGGTCGCTCCGAATATCCCTTTTAACTGCCGAAATCCCATCCTTTCGGTGGCTAATGAAACATCAGAGCTTTCACCTAAGCCATCGAAACCTCTTTTTCCCCAACGCCTTTTTGTTTGCTTTCGGTGGTTAACGCCCTTCTTGCACTGTTCACTAAGCTGCCGAAAGCAACACTTTTTGGTGGCTAATGAGTTGTTTGAAGTCTCGCCTAAGCCACCGAAAGTGCTTTCACCATTTACTCGCTCGGGGCTGCTTTCGGTGGTTATCTTTCATCCTGCGTTAAACTATTAGCTGCCGAAGCAAAGCTTTTTGGTGGCTAATGAGCTATTAAGAACCCCGCCTAAGCCACCGAAAGCTAAAACTTCCAATTTTTTCAACCATAACACAAACATAGACCTTTAATTTGTTAGTCATCTTTAAATCTTTCATGACATGACTCGAATTTTTCATACTATCAAAATAAATTTATTTTGGGAGATAACATATGGCTCCTACTTGGGGATGGGAACCTCTGTGTGAGGTCCCAAGAACCCCAGACCAAAATGTCTTTCCTTGAAAATAACTAAAAACTTAACACTATCATTTACTATTCCATTGGGCATGGAGTTTATTCTGTATGCAAAAATAACCTACTAACTACTAATTTACAATAACAAGGCCTCAGAGCCTCAAATAAAGTAAAGTTTCAAAAACCGCCCATTCACTGGGCCATCAAACACCTCTTCCCCTTCCAGATTCTGCAATTTGAAGGTGTTGTTCTTCTGTATCTGGGCTATCACAAAAGGGCCAATCCACAAAGAGTCAAACTTTCCATGTTTTCCCTTGTCCTGCCTGACAGAGTCTCACTTGAGGACCTAATCTCCAACCTGAAAGTTGTCCACTTTTTCCCTTTTGTCAAGCATGACCTTGATCCTCTGTTGATGGTCTTCTGATTTTCCTATCGCTTGTTCCCTGACTTGCTGCAACTCCACCAAATCCATCCTCCTCCTCACCATATCATTTGGCTCATCCTCCTCTTCCTGAAAGAATTTTTCCACTGGAAAAATGAGTTGAATGGAAAAAATGGCCTCAGTACCATAAACTAATTTGAATGGGGAGTCCCTATAGATCTTTTGTCTGTTACCCTATCGGACCATAAAGCAAACTTTAGCTTAGAATCCCAACTTTTCTGATTTGTCTCCAATAGTTTTCTGATGATCCTGACTAGGCTTTTGTTGGATGACTCAACCAGGCCATTGCCTTGAAGATAATAGGATGTGGAATGCACCAGTTGAATGCCCATTGACTCACACATTCTAACCAATGCCATGGCTTTGAAAGCTGGTGCATTATCAATCACTAACCTTACTGGGCAGCCAAACCTGATAAAAGATATTCTCATATAAAAATTTCATGATGACCTGATGAGTGGCATTCCTGGTGGGTACTGCCTCTATCCATTTGGTAAAGTAGTCTGTGGCTACTAGGATCCATTTATGCTGCCCACTGGAAGATGGATTTATTTCACCTATGAAATCCAGACCCCATTGATGGAAAGGCCCATTCACCACAATAGGCCTAAGGGGCAAGGATTTGAGCTGCTACTTCCCTATAAATCTTTGGCATTGGTCACAGGCCCTCACAAAGGTACACACATCAGCAAAAAGGACTGGCCAATAGTACCCTGCCCTCAGGATCTTGTGGACTGTGGTATTCCAATAATGATGGCCCCCACATGTGCTGGAATGAAAGTGATGCATAACCTGATCTGATTCTTCTTTATCTAGACACCTCAACAAAACCGCATACAGATTTTTTTCAGTACAACAGTTTATCAACTATGCAAAATTTAATAGATTTTAATTTAAGAGCTTGTGCTTGATTAGGAGTGAGACCAAGAGGAACTTCTAATTTCTGCAAAAAATGAATAATACTTGAGTACCACTCACATGAAGACAGGTTTTCAGCCACTGGTGGAATGTCATTCTGATCTTGAACTACCTCTGCTGCTACTATAGTTTGCAATTTTGTTGAATTGACACAAGTGAAGTTTATCCCCATTAGTTCACAATTTTCTTTATCCATGAGTTTGGCCATACCTACTCCCTTTACTAGCTTAGTGGGATTCACCTCTATATCAAACTCAATGAGCTTGGAAATCCATTTAGCTCTCTTTTCATCAATGTCAGGCTAATTCAAAACATCCTTCACAGCAACTGAAGGGATATAGGTAAGAACTTTTGCATGGAGAATGTAAATCCTGAAGGTCTTCAATGACTTGATGAGAGCATAAGCCTATTTCTCAATTGGATCATACTTCATCTCAGCATCTCTCAAGGTTTTGCTAAAGAATGCAATTGGATGATCGAGACCCTCATCATCTTTTTGTAATAGCACAGCTGCCACTGTGTCATAGGATGCAAAGGAGAAGATATAAAAACTCTTGGTATAGTCCGGACTAATCAAGGTTGGGGCTTCCATGATAGCCTTCTTGACGTCTTCAAAAGAGCTACTTGCCTGGTCAGTCCATTTTATTTCTGCATCCTTTTTCAGCATGGTTGTTATGTTCTTTACCAGCTCAGAGAAATTAGGGATGAACCTCCTAACAAAGTTAATCTTACCCAAAAAGAACTGAATATCCCTCTTTGACCTCGGTATGGACAGCTTCTGGATTGCTTCAACCCTTACCGGATCAATCTTTACACCTTCAGCTGAGACTATGTGCCCTAGGAGTTTCCCCTCACTGAGTGTAAACTGGGACTTCTTAGGGTTGAGCGATATTCCAAACCTCCTGCACTTCAGAAATACCCTCCTCAAGTGCTTGAAATGGTCATGATGGCTGTGAGAATAAACAGTTAGGTCATCTAGGTATATAAGCACAAATTTATCTTTCAACCCTACAAAAGCTAGGTCCATGGATCTCTGAAAAGTGGCCCCAACATTCATTAGCCCAAATGGCATTTTATCATACATGAAGGTGCCCCAGGGGGTGGTAAAAGCAGTCTTCTCTTGGTCATCAGGTTGCACAACAACTTGGTTGTATCCAGAGAAGCCATCCAAAAATGACATGACACTAGCCCCTGAGACTCTTTTCAACAGGTGTTCCATCTTGGGCAGTGGATAGTTATCTTTTTTGGAACATTTGTTCAGGTTTCTAAAATCCACATAGAGCCTGATCTCCCCGTTCTTCTTCCTTACCACCACTAAGTTTTCAATCCACTTGGAATACCTGAGGGGAAGTATGATTTTGGCTTTGAGGAGCTTATGGATTTATTTTTCAATTACAGGTAGTAGGAGAGGACTGGTGGATCTCAACTTCTGTTTGAAAGGGACGGTGTCCTTCTCCAAAGGAATCCTGTGCTGGATGATATTGGTGTCATAGGTTTTCAAGTCACTCTATTCCCAGGAAAAGATATCAGCAAATTCTTTTATCAAGCTGCAAAATTTGGACCTCTGATCAGCAGTCAACTCAGTGGACATATTTATAAGCTTTGGATGGCTTTGGCTACCTATGTTTTGCTCTTGGACAGCAGGGTATTGCTCCTTTTTGGCAGGCTTGAAAGGGATGCCATTATGATAAAAAATCTCTTCCAGAGGTACTAGACCCCCAGGTATATAATTGCTGGGTAATTGGACAATATTATGATCAACTACCTTATCTTTCAACTTGAGCTGTTGGGATTCTTCCATGTTTAGGTTTTCTTGATCTATATGTATATCAGAGAATTCATCTACTAGTTGAAGAAATTTACTAAGCTCATCATCATTCTCAAACACCTTCCAAAATTTTACATTATCTGGCAGGGAAGGTCTATACTTGTCATGAACATCATAGCTGAGCTTAGGAGGTAAAGGAGGAACAAATAGACTTGCAGAGACAACCATGGAATCATCCAGGTGATTCAAAGCCCTAGGTATACATGACAGTTCAAAAAACATAAAGGAGTCTCTGAGTTTTCATACCTCGTCCCTGTAGGCCTTCATTCTGATATTTTTTGCTTGGAAAGTGTTGTTGACCTGCTGTATAATAAGGTCTGCATCTCCAAACATTCTCATGCACATGATCTCCATCTCCCTTGGCAGCTTTATTTGAATAATCTCAACACTTACATGATATACAAAAAACATATCTTTATAGGGAAAACACAGTTATACAATTGACAAGGTCGATACAACTATTTTGCACTTTCAAATTAACAAGAAAACTGTAAGGTTAGCAAATGTCTACATTACACCAAATGTATCAATTCAAGAAATATATTCAATAATTTATAATTTCATAAAACACATTCATGAAAATGAATATATCATTATTGTAGGTGACTTTAAAATTGACATATTGGAAAATTTCAATGCACATGAATTTTTTTGCTCTTTCATGAAAAGCCATAATTTTCAATTGAACACATAAAGGAAACAACTATTTTTGGATATTTTCTTGACCACTTTTCGACAACATTGCCAGCTGACAATATCAAATTCCAAGTTACTAAGGCTTATTGAACATATTACCATGTTATTTATCTCTCAATCCCTTTCAAACATTCACAGATTCCTCTCACCAATGAAATTCGCATCTATGCCATACCTGTTGTCGCAAGATCAGAACAAAATGCTTTCTGGAAAATATATTATTGCAACTTATATTGGGCACTATGTATTCCCTTTGAAAATTAAATTTGAAAAAACAAATAGCCACTTGAATTATTCATATATCATTTGTATGGTTTTCCTTCTGCTACGTGACATTTTCCTTGCATTATCTTGATACCTTTTCATTATTAAATTGGAAAACCATAGTTAAAATAAACAAAGAAAATGAGGCCCAAGAAAAAAGATAAAAAAGAGGTAATAATATGTCCCATTTTTTTTTAATTCTATTGCTATAGCGATATCTCCCATCTATAGCTTCAACCCATGTTATTGAACTAATAACACATGCTTTTTCCATTTCTAGTGTCTCTCAAAAGCATCTATCCCAAATTGCAATCCTATCGATAACATGGAATTAGGTACCAATTCAAGAATTAGTTCCAAAGACAAAAAAAACTGAAACATTAGAACATGAACAAGTAAAAAGGTTCTTGTAACTATGCTTCTTCCCGTATTACTATGATTGGAAAAAACAAGCATCATTTTTTTCCAAACGTGATAACCTTTTGTCTCTTGACTGTTATATAAACAAACAAATGGTCCAAGCACCATCCTCTACCCTCTAAATCCATTCAATGACACATACAAGTGTGTCTGAAGGAAATGTGTTGGCCTTATATGGACCTGTAAAAAATAAAATCACAGGATCACCAAGAAGGAACCATTAATGCATGATGATTTAGTAGATAAAGAAGGTAAATTAACCATAACAGTAAATATGAACGATAGTCTTATCTCCCAGTTCATCGATTTCTTGATTTTGGAACATAATTCCATCTAGACCATAGGTTAAATTTATTTTATTAGTTTCCTAAGAGTTTAGTACCTTGTTCCATATGTTAGTTGGCATCCCTAGTGCATAACTTGAACCACTTGACATATACTTGAATTAGTTTATCCACCCATGCGCCCTGTTTTCACTTTTAACATGTTTTTATGAGCTAATGTGCAGTTTCTACTTTTACCAAGATTTATGAGGTTAAAGTAGATTTTTGCTGCTTTTCTCATGGATTAGAAAGCACTAGAGCGCTAGGATTACTTAAGAAAGTTTTCTAGTTGTTGTGTAGTTTTCTACCCTCCCAGATGTTAGATTTTTGTCATTTAAGAAATATGATCTTAGGATCTTATCTGAGAGAATAATGTTCACAACAATAATCACAAGAGACAAGAGACACAAAGAGTTTTCCTCGGGGAATCCATAAAGGAGAAAACCCTGCAACTTCCTCAGAGATAGAATGAGCACTGATGGAAAAAGTAAACCCAAAAACACAAAGATGATGTCCGATAGTTGTTCTCTCTCTCACTTGTGCAAGCTCCTCTTCTCTCACTCATGCGCTACGGTTGAGTGAGTGTGTGTTACAAATAGAGAGGCTCACTCTCTATTTATACTAGTTTCCAACTTGACAATTACTTACCAAGGCTGAATTCACTAGGAGAGTCTAATAACCCTAGTGCCCCTCAACTGTGGGGACTTTGCACCCCGATCAACAAAGGAGGGTTAACCTCTATGACTTTACATGGCTTGATTACATTAATGATTCTCCCGATAGGAACATCGGGGTACAATGAAATACAATACATAAGATATACGAGTGAATACATTCTGAAGTTACAAATACATCAACACTCCCTCTTAACTAGGAAGGTATTCTCTTACACAATTCATCAGCACAAGTCTTCATCATAGGATCATCATCAAAGTTGGATCATCATCATCACTAGATCATCATCAAAGCTGGATCATCACTGCTCCCACTCTCTCGAGCAAATGGTGCTATCTCTCAATTCTGCTCGTCATAGGAATTTCTACAGAGCCAACCCTTTTTCATGCTAGTTGTAGGCCTAGACTCCATGTAGGTCTTCTTCTTCAGCGCTTATATCATCGGCATGGTAGGACACACCTACTACCATCCGAGAAAGGCTCCAACACTTATATCCATCAGCATGGTAGGACACACCTACTACCATCCAGGGAAAGGCTCCAGCACTTACATCCACTGGCATGGTAGGACACACCTACTACCATCCAAGGAAAGGCCCCAACACTTACATCCATTGGCATGGTAGGACACACCTTCTACCATTTAGGGAAAGGCCCCAACACTTACATCCAGTGGGATGGTAGGACGCACCTACTACCATCCAAGGAAAGGCTCTGCACTTACATCTGTCGGCATGGTAAGAAGGACACACCTACTACCATCTAGGGAAAGGCCCCAACACTTACATCTAGTGGGATGGTAGGACGCACCTACTACCATCCAAGGAAAGGCTCTGCACTTACATTTGTCGGCATGGCAGGACACACCTACTACCATCCGAGGAAAGGCTCTGCACTTACATCCGCCGGCATGGTAAGACACTGTTGCAGCTGCAACGTTTTCCCAAATTTCTAAATTTTTTTTGGGCCCTCCTTGTTAATTTTGTTGAAGACCGTTTTGTTTCCACTCTGCTACACGTTTGGATTGTTTGAGGCCAACTATTTTCTTACTTTCCGGGAAATTGTTTGTGTCTGCAAATGCGTTGAACTATGGAACTTAGCGAGTTTCATGTTGTTTTATCGTTGTCGAAGTTTGGTCGAGGTTTGAGATGGAATTTTAGTCGCCGCTGTTTCGGAGGACAAATAGAGATTGCGTCGATGATTAGTTGTTTCTTTCGCCAATCACGCGGTTTTATTGTTTTAAATTTTGGCTTTGCGATGTTTTTTCGGAATGTTTTGACTCTGATCGGAGGTCGTGGGCTGATTGTGTTCCGCCGTTGCGGCTTCGGAGTAGACTAACCGTCCGTCACACTGCTTTTCTTTTCGCCGGTGTTTTGTTCTATTTTTCTTCGATGTTGACTAGTCTGCGAAATTTTTGACCATATAACTTTCACCGTTGCGGCTTTGTAGCGTACTAACCATCTGATGCTGTAGTAGATCTGACCTCTGACGTTTTATCTTGTCGACTTTTGGTTTGTGCTCCAGAACCCCTAGACCATGGGTCACCCGCTGTTGCGGCGTTCCAGTGAACTAACTGACTGATGTCAAGTGTTCCGATTCACCAATGGGGATTTTTATATGCCCGTTTCTTGATCGTTTTCCCACCATTGTTATGAGCTTGTAACTGGTTTCATGAATGACGGGTGTGCTTTTTTTATCAAGTTGCATGTTGAAAATGCAGTCTCGGGTTTTTCTTTCAATACTCATTTTATTGGTATTATGGTTCATGTTTTATTGAAAGTAGTCTGGATAAATGAGGAGTTTTCGTTTTATCGCAGATAGGCATAGGAAATTTTCTCAGATCCATTTGAAGATTACTGCGGCGAAGAAGATGTAGTTGGAGGACAAAGCATACTAAAGCATAAAGAAGCAGAATTGTTGCTCGAGGAAAAGAAAATGATGAAAGTCTGAGACCAACAAGGTCTCAAAGGGACCAAGGAGTTGTAGAGCGTAATCATTAAAGAGCAAAGGCTCAGGCTTGGGAAGTTCGTCAGTTACCAAGCCGATCATGTTTTTATAAAAGTGTTTATCTGAAACGTAACGTTTGAATCATGAGCATTCACAAAATGACAAAACTATGAGATTAAAATGGTTGGTGGGCAACCCAAAGGTTTTGAGATGGTTTTTGTATAAATATATGAAAGTTAGAGGGAAGAGGGGATTTTTCCCAGTGAGACTTGTGAAAAACTTGTTGTAAGAGGAACTATTTCGTTTTGCAATAATAAAATTACAATTTTGCCTGTTGGAGAAAGTGCTGTGTGGAATGTTCAAATGTGGTGGAATGAACAATGTTGAAGGGGAACTATTTCGTTTTCAGCTGTGTTTCATTAACTATGAGATCATTCTAACTTTCTGAACCTATGTTCTTGTATGAATGTTCTCTGGTTTATTTTATGATAATTTCCACTATGAGTAATGAATGTTTTAACAAACGACGAGCTATCTTGTTGTGCATATCTCTATTCATGTTTATGTGTTTTGATTCTAAGAACAACTATTTGTGATTTATCTTAACATATGAGAACTAATACATTACTCCTTAATTGATAATCTTGCTCCCTAGGGACAACTTAGTTAGTCTTGTTTTCTGTTGTGTTTGATTTAGATGCGAGAGAGTTTAAGACGAGAGGTAAGAACCTGCGCATCACATCTCCTCGTATTCTTTATCAATTTGCATGTTAGATAGGCACTTTCATATCATACTTAAAGTTAAAAAAAAAATACAAAATATACACGGTGGACCAGGCCGCAACCGGTGAAACCCTTTATTTTTGTTACTTGACCTACAGTAGCCGGACTGCAAACCGGACGGATTCCCTATACCAAACAGTCACGGGCTAGTTGGGAACGTTGACTGGGGAGAATCCCTTGCCGTTGTTGCCTGCGATTTTCCAGGCCCCAATAGTTTCTGGCGCTAGAAGGAGGGCCACCAGTGCATGGCTGGCCGGGGAAATCCATTTCCTCGGAGTTACTCCACTAGTGATAGTTTTGAAAGCAGTTTATTTCCTGATCCGAATACTGAAGATAATAGAGAGCATTGGTTTTCTATGGACAATGAAGTTGTTAATGATCCAAGGAGACACACTAGAGCATATGTGAAGAGTATTGGAGGATTACCCACTATCCCTGATTTACCCCGAAGAGAATACAAGAAGAAATACCGTCCTATTTTGGAAGATTCAATGTTGGTCGGAGATTTGGAAGAATTAGTGGAAGTAGCATTACAGGAAGTTGTTCAGCCTTTGAATCAAGTAGGCCCAAACATACCTTGCTGTTCTCCTGTGCATACTCCTGTTTTGTCACCACCTCACTCTCCACCCAGACTAATGGCAGGTGTAAATGCAAATCAGCCACCTAACCCACCAAATCCACCACCTGCTTGGAAAGCCAGATCACCTCTAAATTTAGCACCTCCGTTGCATGACTTACCTCAAGCTTTTGAGAAGATGCTGCCCAAGTTTGACCCAAGTGAGAAGATTTTAGTAGACGACTATTTGCAAAGTTTTTATTTGGCCATAGAAGGGTTAAAGGATGGAGAACACGAAGACGTAGTCTGCAGACTTTTTCCACATACCCTTAAAGGAGCAGCAGCTTCATGGTATTTTCGTCTGCTTGCTAATTCAATCCCATATTGGGATACCTTTGAAAGGATATTTAGAAGCAAATATGCAACCCAAAAAACTCATGCGGCTCTCATGAAAGGACTGTGCGCTTTAAAGAAAGAAAGAAAAGAAAAGGTGCATAGTTTTACCCAAAGATTTGCAGCTTATCTAAAGAATTTTTCTGAAATTGATAAGCCCTTGGATAAAGTTCTGATTGAGTATTATACTTCAGCTCTAGGGCCCAATTTGGCCATGTTTGCCAAAATGAAAGCCAAACCTATGCTAGCAGAGACTTATGAAGAAGCGGAGAGAGTAGAGGCTGAAAAGGAAAGCATCGAAGATTATCCTGAGCAGTCAGGAGAAAAAAATGGTGGGACGAAAGCTTTGTTATTTACTAAGCCTAAAGAGGAACAATCACATGATTTCGAAGGAATGGCAAAGATGATGTAGAAGCTCTCTAACAGAATAATAGAATTGGAAAAGGAAAAGGAAGCCCAGAAGTTCTATAAGCCTTATTACAAGAAAAAAGAGGACAACAATCAATCCCAACCCCCTCCACACAGTCCTGCATCGATGAACTTAACAGAGGTAGGGATGGATAACTTTTGCACTTTCCACCAACAACCCCATTCTGAAAAGAACTGTCCTCAATGGATAAATTCAATGACATTGGTGATGAATCAACTGTTGGATTCCAAATTAATTGAGGATAATGATGAAGAGGGAAAAGATAATAATAAATTAACAGAAAAACAAGAGGATGATGCCATGGTTTTATGGGACTGTGTATCGTTGTTTGATTCCAAAGAAGAAAAGGATCCGAGACATGAATATATATTGGAAACGAATGTGACGACGAGAGGCCAAGGGTTGATTAAAGAAAACAGTCTTATGCTCCCTAGGGACAACTTAGTTAGTCTTGTTTTCTGTTTTGTGTGATTTAGATGCGAGAGAGTCTAAGACGAGAGGTAAGAACCTGGGCATCACATTGTGACCGGTCCTCGTATTCTTTATCAATCTGCATGTTAGATAGGCACTTGCATACCATACTTAAAGTTAAAAAATACAAAAATATACACGGTGGACCGGGCCGCAACCTGTAAAACCCTTTATTTTTGTTACTTGACTTATGGTAGCCGAATCGCAAATCGGATGGATTCCCCATACCAAACAGTCACGGGATAGTTGGGAACATTGACTGGGGAGAATCCCTTGCTGTTGTTGCCTGCAATTTTCCAGGACTCAATAGACACACCTACTACCATCCGGGTAAAGGCTCTGCACTTACATCCGTCGGCATGGTAGGACACACCTACTACCATCCAGGGAAAGGATCAGCACTTACATCTCACCATGGGAGGAACCAATCCTACCACCATGTCAGAAAGGCACAACACTTATATCTGACCATGGGAGGAACCAATCCTACCACCATGTCAGAAAGGAACAACACTTACATATGACCATGGGAGGAACCAATCCTACCACCATGTCAGAAAGGATCACAGTATCGTCACTTCCTCTTGGAAGGAAACTTGATCTGGAGAATACCAAGCTTCTCCCTGAAGTACTCAAACTTCAATCTAGATAATGGCTTGGTCAACACATCATCTATCTGCTCATCCATCGCAACATACTGGAGCTTCACTGCTCTTTTCTGCACCATATCCTTGATATAGTGATATTTTATCTCGATATGCTTTGACTTGTCATAGAACACTGGGTTCTCCGACAACTTCACACAACTTTGGTTGTCACAATAAATACAAGTAGCATCCAACTGGAGATCAAACAAATCAGATAGTAGGTTCCTCAGCCACACTGCCTCACAATTAGTCGAACAAGTTGCGACATACTCTGCTTCGGCTGTACTCAGTGCCACGCGGGACTGCTTCCTGCTAAACCAAGAGATCACACTTGATCCCATACTAAATTAGCACCCCGAAGTTCTTTTCCTATCAATGACACTGCCTGCCCAATCTGAATCCACATAACCCTCCAGGTTAATCTTCTGATTCGTATCATACTTGAGCTCATACTCAACTATTCCCTTCAGGTACCTCAGAATATGCTTTGCAGTAATCAGGTGAACATGTCTCAGATCTGTTAGGAACTGGCTCAATGTGTTTGCAACAAAGAAAATATTTGGTCTCGTATTCGTCAGGTACATCAAGGACCCAATCATCTGACGATACATTGTAGCATCAACCGATTCTGATGAAGCATCACTCAATAGCTTCAGGTTCGATGCCATAGGTGTGGCCATGGCCTTGTAGTCCACCATCCCGAACCTCTTCAATATCTCCACTGCATATTCCCTTTTCCTAGGGAGATTCCATCCGCATTCTTCCACACCTCCATGCCTAGAAAATAGTGCATCATATCCAAGTCCTTTATCTCGAACTTGACAACAAGTCTCCTTCTTGCAACTTTAATGAGTTCCACTTTTGTTGTCATGAACAAGGTCATCGACATATAACAGGAGCATTACTGGTCTTCAGCCTTCAACCTTGAAGCACAGGCTAAAATATTCTTTACTCTCAGTAAAGCATAGAGCCATTAGTAATCTATCCATCCTGTTGTACCATGTCGAACCTCAAGATCTTCTGCAACCACTTCCTCTTAAGCAGAGCATCATTCTCCCTCTGCCTTTCATACTCTATGTATTGAAACATTATGTACTGGAGTGACAAGTAGCTTCCTTGCTACTAACATTCTATGTATCCATCTAGGGTAACTGGATACCAAGATCCTCTATCTTGAACCTTTTCAAAATTTCTTCTCACACCCACCTGTGAGCTTGTCATCCTCTATAGGCTTCCATCTTCAACCTTGTAGCAAAGGTTAAGATATTCATTACTCTAGGTGATCTCCAAGCTCCTGAAGTTATGTGTTATCCCATGGGTGCCTTCTAAGCTCGTACAAGGCATTCTTTAATTTGCACACATGAGTCTAACTGTCATGTGTCTTAACTTCCAGTGGATGCAAATGTCTCTTCGTAGTCTATGCCTTCTTTCCGTGAGAAGCCTCGTGCTACGAATCTTGCCTTGTATCCCACGATGTTTCCATCTATTGCATGCTGTATCTTGTAGATCCATATGGAAGATACTATAGACTTCCCTTCAGGTCTCAATACCGCATCCTAGACATCATTCTTCTTGAACTGGTGCACTCCTTCCCTTTCTTCTTGGCCTTGACCAAGTTCTTCTTGTGTAAGGCCTTTTAGCCTCATCTCCCTCTGGAACTGGAACCTCTCCACTTATGTAGGTGTCCAATTCAATTTCTTCAAGAACCAGTGAAATCCTATACTTCCATGCTCTGAAGTTTTCAGCTTCACCAAGATTTTCATCAAGTTGGTGTAATAGGTCATTTTGAAATGAGAACCTCAAATGTAAATAGAAAAATATTAGATCTTACCGATTTGAGGTGTACGTCTTGGTTCCAGATCTAGCTAATCTAGAGTTTGTCAAAGAAACCCTAATTTTCAAAACTTGGAATCTTTCATATTTAATTGGATAGAAATATGTGCCTCTTGAAGGAGAGCTGAGTAGCATACTCATTTTTCCAAAATTGTGATCAGAACTGCAAAATATCTGATGCCCTAGTTTTCTTCAATTTCTTATACAGAAATGCCTGATATTGTTTTTGCAGTATCTATGAAATTATGGCTCCTCTTTGTCTGAAACTTCACATTGAGGTATCCTCGTCTATCCTCTTTCCAACACTGCAGGTTTGAGCAGAATGGGTTTCACCAATCGGGACTTATGAGAGGTTTCCCAAGGTGACTTATTTAAGGACCGTTCAACATAGATAACTTGTACAGAATGCCATGTGTCACTGTTTCACCTTCGACGTCTGAAACGTTTACCACAGAAATTATAGTCCATGTCCTATCTGGAACATCTTGAGAAATTTCATTTGGAGCTTCGTATCCAGAGATATAGCAATTTTATCTAGGTGTCCTGTTTAGGGATGAATCGAGGGAGAAGTTGGAACCCTGATTTAGAGGAATCATATCTCCCAGGATATAGCGAATATGAGGCTAAAAGTTTTACACATTGTTCAACACGAACTTTTCTTTGTCCTGTAAAAATTAAAATTTTGGCTTTTGAGCCTTCTCCAATATCGAGATAGAGTGAATGTACCAAAAACTACTAGTTATAGTATTTTAGGGTTTTCAGGTGTGGGGTCAAATTAGGGTTTGACTTTCCTGGAGTTTTACTGAACCAAATTTTTTGATCTAGGTCTCTAAATTTCGATTTTGAGGAGGTGAGAAATCCTATGTTGGGCTCACTCAAAAATTCATCTTCTGTGAAAAGCCCTAATTTCCCACAGTAGTGACAGGTCAAAAATTGAAAATGCTCAGAATCAAATTCTGCTTCGACAGAAAGATGTGCCCTTCAATGGAGAGTTAGCCTAGCCTCCTTTTGCTGATGATCTGTGGAGAGAGACCCAAAAAGTAAGAAACCCTAGCTTTTGCAGCTACATAGTGTCTTCTTCTCAGGTTATCTTTGATACCATGTTAGATTTTTATCATTTAAGCAATATGATCTTAGGATCTTATATGAAAGAATAACATGCACAACAATAATCACAAGAGACAAGAGACACAAAGAGTTTTCCTCAGGGAAACCATAAAGGATAAAACCCCGCAACTTCCTCAGAGATAGAATGAGCACCAATGGAAAAAGTAAAACCCAAAAACACAAAGATGATCTCTGACCGCTGTTCTCTCTCTCACTTGTGTGAGCTCCTCTTCTCTCACTCATGCACTACAATTGAGTGAGTGTGTGTTACACATAGAGAGGCTCACTCTCTATTTATACTAGTTTCTGACTTGACAATTACTTACCAGGGATGACTTCACTAGGAGAGTCTAATAACCCTAATGCCCTTTAACTGTGGGGACTTTGCCCCCCGATCAACAAAGGAGGGTTAATCTCTATGACTTTACATGACTTGATTACATTAATGATTCTCCCGATAGGAACATTGGGGTACAATAAAATACAATACATAAGATATACAAGTGAATACATTCCAAAGTTACAAATATGGAGGGCACTAATTAAATTACTTGGTCAAATTTAATGTACAACAACTCATGTAGATCTTTGTTTAATAAACATTCAAGTTCTGTTTTGTATCAAATATGTTTTAGTTTCTGTTTGTTTTGTATTCGCATTCATATCATAGTATTCTAGGAGTTTTCATAATGAAATATTTCCAGCATAAGTAGGAATTGGTTTTCATATGCAAATTTTCATCTATGATTTATTTCCGCATTAACACTTATAAATGTAAATGAATAATCAAATTTATACAAGTAGAATACCCGGTTAATGTAGGGATGTATGTAGTTCATGTAGCTCCCATAGCTCCTTTTTACCAAGACTTAGTGACTAAACTAATAAACCACCCTACTGACTAGCTCTTATTGTACTATCCCTAGGAAACCAATGAGTTTCCTAGCCCCGGATCCCATAAATCGGTAATCCCGAGAAAAGCCTTCCTTGGTACCATTTTCCATAGTTTTTCCATTTTCATAGATTAATCGTCCAATATCAAAAAATAAATTTATTTTTAGTTAACCCCCTCCTCAATATTTGAGTTTCCCACCTCCTCAAATCTTCGAGTTGTCACCATCCTCGGTATTATTCCTTTTTCAAAAAATATTACTACTTGTCTAATTCTCCAAAAGAAAAGCAACCCCTAAATTCTCTGTGAGACCTTTCCAAAATACCATTTTCCTCCTCCAAACTTCATTCTTACTCCACCGCCTTCACCCTCAATGTTTTTGGGATTCTAAATCACTAATACAATCACACTTATACAAAATAAAATAATTATAATATTACTTCTAGGATTTCCCATTCTCTCGAGCAATCGAATGGTTAAATGCTCTTTTAAGTTTTCCATTTTGATTTGACTTTCTATTGTTTATTTTGATGCAAGATAACCATGACTTGTCTGATTCACTAACGAGACAAGTTAAATACTATCAAATTTACCCAACGCTTCTTCTTTAAATGTTTGAGGATTTAAAATAATAAATAAAAATATTAAAGTATATAATGATGATGATGCTTATGTATTTATTATTCAATCAACCCAAATTCAACAAATTATGTTTTTATTTACAAAAAAAGTTTAAATAATCAATAGAATATAAATAACATTAAATTAACTAATCACTTTCAATAATAATATTCAATTCAACCATATATAACAATCCAAATAAATAAATAAATAAGTTATTTTAAACAAACAATGAAACTTATGTTTATGTTTATTTGACAATAATAATAGTAATAATAATTACAAATAAAGACAACTCTGATTGTTATTATTACAACATCCATCACTTCTAAACAAAACAATTCCAACTATTTAAACAGAATGATGAGCATGCTAATAAAACAACGCTATTTGTATACATAAAACAATAATTATGCTAAATATACAGATTTTATTATGACAATTCTATCATGGAAACGAACAATTTCTTCCTAATGCATCACTTATACGTAACTAATATATAAGCCAATTGAGTAGTTATTAATATATACATGATTAAACAATTATTGTTCAAACTTGATTAATGCACGACTCACTCTTATCCATAACAACATTACAATCATTTAGCATGTTAAGTATATATCACATCATACTAGAGTACATGTATAAGGTGTGCATGCATGGCTAGCATACAAATAGATCATATATGTAGTATACGAAAACATCATCTCGCATATGCATATATACTAACTGACTAAATAATAATCATTCATGCAGACAGAACATCATACATACAAGACATGCTAATCACATAGATATAACCAAGTCAATATACGTCCAACATAATCATTCAACATAATCAATCATTAATAATTAACTAATCAAGTTATAACATCATTATACCTTAGATAAAAATATCTAACCAATAAATTATACCTTGTGAATTTGCATATGCAAATAGTGAAATTGATTTGTTTTTTATGAGTAAATTGGGGTTTTGGTTTCCATTTGGCATGTAAATTTCTTATTCAACCTTGCAATACACTTGAGAAACTTTGCATATTTGTTAATTTTGGTTTGGATTCACAAGGATGCTTGTGAATATACATATGCAAATAGTCAAAATAATTTGGTTTTTATGAGTAAATTGGGGTTTTGGTTTCCATTGGGCATGTAAATTTCTTTATGGGCATATAAAAAATTGGTTTCAATTCATTAGGGCATAGAAATTATTGAAAATAGGGAAATTAGGATGAGAGTATTTGGAGTAAATACCTCACAAGGAAGAGATTGAACCCCAAGGTGGAGTTTGTTGGCATTTTATCACCCAAAATGCGTTCACCCTAGCTCGTTTTGCTCCACCCGAACACGTTCTTGCGCATGGTTGTAGACAAAATGATGGGCTCGGCCTGTTTTAAGCATAAAACGGGTTTTATATAACACAAGTGCATTTTTGTACACTATAACGCGTGCTCATTTTTGTACACTATAATGCATGCACGTTGTACTTAACTATCCTAATTGGCAAGCATGTTGGAAGGCTTGGGACTAGGCTTGGCAGGGTCGGCATTGTTTGGGATGATTTTTGTTTTATGGATCTTGAATGATTGGTTTCACTCTACCATTGCATCTAAAAGGTCCCTCAACTTTGTGCAATCACCCTTATATAATTGGAAATGTGATTCAATTTTTCTATGTTTCATATTTTTTACTAGAAGCAAGATTCATTATGTAGGTCTATCAAAATACCCATGTAAGATGAAGGATGCCTATTTTTCATTTGTGTTGCATCTAACGTGCCAAAAGTGACCATCATTAACTTTCACTCACCTCAATACAATCTCTTCCTTGACATATGCATTCTCTAATTTTTTTGGTTACATTTATGAATTGTAAATGTGATTCTCAAATAGGCTTGGAAGAACGACAATTCTTATAAATTTGGAGGAATACTCGATTCTTGTATATGAGCATTGTTGTATATTTCTACGAGTAATGAAAAATCTTTCAAGTTTTGCAATGTTCTCCACATTGTTCTTTTTAGCTTAACTTTCAATTCGAATGCAATGTTCTCTTCATTTTTCTAAAACACCCTTACCATAACACTTCCCTCACTTTTCTTGATTTGGTATACTCCAATAACATATGTAATCTCCTTTCTCGTTAAATGGTTAGTGAGTTAGATTTCCTACTCTCCATGTTCTTTACACAAATATCAATTCTCTTTTATATCCATGTCTCTCAAGAACCCATTACATAGCATATCTTAACCTCTCTCTTCCCTAGGAAATATTAATGGAGAAATAAAACAAAAAAATAGAGTGCATATATCACTTAGCCACCAAGGATTCAACTAGATTAGACCTTCCATGAAGTAGCATTGATATTTTACTTTAGATGGCTTTCCAATGACTATGCTTGGAAACAACTCTTCTCAAAGAGTTTCAACTAGATTTCCATGCCTCCAAACTTGAGATAATCTAAAAATGACATTTGAAACGAAAGCTATGATACCAAATGTTGGAAAAAAGATTCAACAACAAACAAACTCAAACACATATGAAACAATAGGGACATAGGGAGTACTCACTCAAGAAACCTCAAAGGGGAAATTCTATTCAAATAAACCATTTTTATGTGTATTTGTATTGTACAATAGGTTCAATTATATAAGAATAGGTGCCCCAAACAACTATCTCATATTTAAGATGTTCAGTCATATCCATAGTTATATCCAACAAAATCTGCATAAATCACTCATCTTGATCTATGAGATCTCCATCCTCAATTTCTCTCATTTTCCTTATCCCTAATTTCTCTCCTTGTTTTCATTTATGAAACATCGCAAGACTTTTATACATTGTCTACTTCATTCACACATTCCAATATATTCACACATATTACAAGTAGGAATCAACCCTTCATCAATCCAAAATAAACCAGAATAGATCCATCTAAAAGGGGATCTACCAAGCAACGAGAGGGATCAAATTAGATAAACCCTTTTTTAGAGTGGAAATGTGTAATTCAATGTTTATGGTTTTAGTTTATCTAATTTATGTTGTTATATATATATGCAATTCTAAATTATTTAAATTTAATTTAAGCTGACAAGTTATTTTTAATAATTTTTTATTTATTGAGGACACGTGTCAACTCTAAGATAAGCACGAAAGGAGTTACACATCTCTCCCCTAGTAGGTTGTAGAATGCACCTCTTCGGTGCAATAAAAAATAAAATTAATAAAATTCTTGATATTACATAACTTCAAAATTCTGTAAACCAAGCCTTTTTCAATTGAAAAAAAACTTCAAAATACTTGGTTTTATTTTTTAAATATGTAAGATAATTTTTTTTAAGAAAATAGTGTCTTATAAGTCAAAGAAGCTATACAATAAAAAAAATAAAACTTTAAAATACTTTTATTTTTTATTTTTTATTTTTTAAATGCCTATCCACTACATGCCAATGCCAATGCCACTGCCACTACATGCCACTACATGAAGTGCAATTAAGAAAATGTTGAATATTGCGTCTTATAAGTCAAAAGAGCTATGCAATAGACAAATTAGGTATTATTTGAATGATATTAAAGGAAAAGCACCTTTTAAAACAGCGATGGATGGATAATTTTGAATTTTTTATAAGTCAAAAGAACTATGTAATAGACAAATTAGGTATTATTTGAATGATACTAAAGGAAATGCACCTTTTAATACAGCGATGCATGGATAATTTTGAATTTTTCCTATGCACAAGATATTCTTAAGATAATAGATTTTCCGAGAAGACAATTAGATAGTCTGAATTATTTTGGTATAGGTAATTTTTTTTTGTAGTTCTTAAATTTGTTGAGTAAAATTCCAAATAAGCTATTTTATTTCATATTTAGAAAACGTTTTAAGTAAATTTATATTTTCAAAACTGAATGATAAACAATTTATGAAGCAAAAGCATGTTTGAATATAGAAATGTTTAGGGTGGGTGAAGTAAGATAAATTTTTCGTTTTCCATAGTTCTATGAGTAAGAGAAATTTGACTTCCAGATCCGAGCACTGGAAGAATTAGTTGCGAGAACAAGGAGGATGGAGATGAAGATGAACATGGAGGAATTTCTTCACATGAAAGTTGGCAATGGAGACTCCAGCTACGCTCAAAATTCTGCTAGACAGGTTTTAATTTTTTTGCAATAACTATACATGTTACTCATTCATTCACAGGATTTAAAATTGTATATATTGTCTCAATATTGCAGAAGAGAGTTTTAGAATATGCAAAGCCTATATTAGAGGAAAGAATTTTATCAATGGAGTTGATGGAGTGCAATACATTTTGCATCGCGGATCTGGGTTGTTCGTCTGGACCAAATGCTCTGTTGCCAGCAGAAAATATAAGAAAGACCCTCGTGTTAGAAATATTAATTACTCCCAGATCCGTATCTGATCTCAGCTGACTCTGTCAGAGTCCGTATCAGTCTAGATCTTGTCGGTCAGTTTGACAAGAGGGAAGAGTCCACGATTAGGCAATGTAAACCAGTCGAAGCAATTTCTGAAGCTAAGTTGTTAGGTAGATAGTTATTACAGTCTTTAATGGTGAGTCAGTCGATTCAGGTAGAAGCAATTTTATGGTTTCCTATAAATAGAAGAAGAAGATTGTAAATCAAGTTAGTCACTAGACAATAGACAACAAAACTCACGAGAGAACTCCGAGGTGAGAAAAAGAGAGGAAGTGAAGTTGAAGCTCAAGCTTCTGTGTGTATGTGATTTTGTAGAAGAGCCGAAGCTCTATTAAATGATTAGTCAGTGAGCCGACAAGTTTGTATTACTTTGTTATTTCCGCACAAGTTATATATATGAAATAGTTTATGGTTGAATGCATGTTTATTTGGCCGCACATTCTTTCCAGAGTTACTTGAGTAAATGTTGTTTACATTTACGGTTTTAGTGAAAGATCAAAGAACCCATAAATTTCTCATCCCGAAGTTCCAGGTTTTACGGTAGAGTGCTCGACTCAAGTCTTCCTAAATATTTGGGTATGTGTTTTTATAGTTCTCTAGAATTGTTATTGTGTCGCTTTTTACTTCATCTTACTCACAGGGGAAAAACATTTGTAATTTATTAAGTCTTTTAAACCAAGAAATATCATTTGTAAATTCTGACTAAAACCAAACCAAAGTAAGTGAACCGACAAGGTCGGTTGAGTAAATCGACTAGTGGTCGAAGTGGTCAAGCCGACTAGTGGGCGAAGTAAAACCTGTTAGTGGAACCGACAAGTAAGAACTTGTCGAGGTAAATTAGTCGGGTCTAAAAGGCCAAACAAATTTGATAAATTTGTCTAGTCGGGAATTAGACAAGTTTCACTTGACAAGAAAAAGAAAAAGAGGTCGGCGTGAAATGTTTAATAACTGAGCATTAAACTCAAGTTTAGTCGGATCGGTTTTGGCTAACTGGTATCAGAGCAAGGTTTAGGAAATAAATCTTGTCTTAAAAAATGGAAAAGTAATTTTCTAAGGAAAGTTAAAAATTAAAAATGGCTTCCACTTCTTGTTCATTGCAAACACCAATTTTTATAGGAAAGAATTATGCATATTTGTCTCTAACTATGAAAGCTTTGTTCAGAGGTCAAGATGTCTGGGAGATAGTGTAGCATAGTTATACAGAACCAACAGACATGACAGCATATAACAATCTCACACAAGTTGAGAAAGATGTCTTGAGGGAACAGAGGAAGAAAGATAGAAAGGCTTTGTTCTACATACATCAAGCCATGCATGAAAGAATACTCCCAAGAGTAGCAGCAATAGTTAATGCTAGGCAAGTATGTGATACATTGGAGATTTCCTATCAAGGCTTGGGAAAGGTAAAGACTTCCAAGTTGTAGACTCTGAGAAGAGATTTTGAATCTCTGACCATGAAAGATTTAGAGGCTGTAGACTCATTCTACACCAGAGTTGTTGGTTTGATAAGCCAACTGAAATCTCATGAAGAAGATATAGAAGACCAAAAGGTGGTTGAAAAAATTCTCAGAAGTCTTCCCCCAAGATTTGAAAACTTGGTTGTGACCTTGGAAGAACACACAGACATGTTGACGTTTACTATTGATGAGCTGCAAGCTTCACTCATTAATCATGGACATAGACTCAACAGAACACAAACATCATTGGAAGGTGCATTCGCAACACAGTCATCCATAAGCCGTGGTAGAGGCAGGGGAAGAAACAAATTCGGAGGTAGAGGAAGAAGTTCTTCGAGAGGAGGACGAGGTAGAAGTCCTGCAAATGTCGATGGTAGAGGAGAGTATCAGAATTCAAGTCAGCTAAGTGGCCAGAGGTTTGATAAATAAAAAATTCAATGTCACTACTGTAAGAAATTTGGTCATTATGCATATGAATGCAAGAAGAAACAATATGACCAAGGAAGGCAAAGCCCAAATTAATCGACCAGCACCAACACTTCGACAAGTGCAATGTTAATGGCATCAACATCTCCAATTGAATGCAATGTTGTTCAAGAAAGTCCACATGACATATGGTACTTAGATTCAGGCTGCAACAATCATATGACTGGTAATTTAAATTTGTTTTCCAATCTAGATAATTCAGTTCAAACTAATGTTACACTTGGAAACAATGTCCAAGTTACTGTTTTAGGAAAAGGCAGTGTTGATTTTATAACCAAACATGGGGAGAGTAAGTATATCCTTGATGTCTATCATGTCGAAGGTCTGAAACATAATTTGTTGAGCATTGGACAACTAATATAGAAAGGCTACAGATTCTACATAGAAGAAGATCACTATGTGATCAAAGACAAGCGTCCAAGTGACCAGCTGATAGAAAAAGTGCCAATGACAAGCAATCGCTTGTTTCCATTGAGGATAGTTCCCAACATGAAAGGGAAGACAAATACAAGAGCTGAATTCAAGGCAGAAAGTAAAGAAACAGTCAATCCCTTTGACAAGAAAGAAAACGACAGCGCTAATTTGCAGGCTGCATTTCAAACAGAAGTTCAAGATGAATCCTGGTTGTGGCATTTCATATTTGGACATCTGAATTTTGGTTGGTTGAAGCTACTACACACAAAGAATATGGTGAAAGGATTTCCATTGATCGACATACCAGAAAGGGTCTGTGAAGGCTGCATTTTTGGCAAGTAGCATAGAGAGAATTTTCCAGTCGAAAAGTCTTATAGAGCATGCACACGACTTGAAATTGTGCACTTTGATATTTGTAGTCCAATGCACACATCATCCATTGGTGGTTACAATTATTTTCTAACTTTAATTGATGACTACTCAAGAAAAACATGGGTATATTTTCTGAAACATAAATTTGATGCATTTAGTTATTTTCAGCAGTTCAAGGCACTCGTGGAGAACCAAAGCGGACACCGCATCAAGATCTCAAGGACCGACAGGGGAGGTGAATATGTCTCAAATGAATTTCTAAATTTTTGCAAGAACCATGGCATACAAAAGCAATTTACTGCACAGTATACACCTCAGCATAATGGTATTTCCGAAAGGAAGAATAGAACCATCATGGAGATGGAACACAGCATGTTGACAGCCAAGCATTTTCCAAATGAATATTGGGGTGAAGCAGTTTTTATAGAGATTTTCACCCCACTAAGTGAATCACACATTGTATGGCCTTCCCCTGTCCCGCTGCAGGCTCATTAGCCCCTATGTACCACTTTTTGTCTTTTGATGTATCCTTGACCATCCCTTAAAACATTAGAAAAATGATATACGCGGCCTTTTCCCCGATAACCGCGTACATACGCGGATATTACCCCTATAGTCGCGTACATCGGGATGTGTGCATAATCCAAAATCCTTTGGAGCGTTCCTTGACTTGGATCTGACTCATATGACTCCTGGCCTTCCATATGCCTTGAGATCACACGGATTCGACCTTTCATTATCCCCTGTGAAGCTATATAAGGAACCCTTTGATACATTGAAAGGGGGGAGATAAGAGAGAATTGAGAGTACCGAAACTATAGTCCATTGTTGCCAGAACTTATGCTTGAG